>OZ026616.1:88646171-88772576 GCA_964020975.1 Hermodice carunculata | reverse complement strand
ATAAAGAGAGAGATAAAAATGTGCTCATAAGTACATCTAACCCCATCAGTACATAGAACACAAGGAACACAGGCACTATATGTGCCAATAAGTCAGCTGTAAATATAGAGTTTTCAGTCATCACTGTGTGTATCACACTGACATAGGACCCTGGCTTGTACCATACATATAATCACTATGTGTATATCACACTCACATAGGACCCTGACTTATGCTATACATATAATCACTATGTGTATATCACACTGACATAGGACCCTGACTTATGCTATACATATAATCACTATGTGTATATCACACTGACATAGGACCCTGACTTATGCTATACATATAATCACTATGTGTATATCACACTGACATAGGACCCTGACTTATACCATACATATAATCACTATGTGTATATCACACTGACACAGGACCCTGACTTATGCTATACATATAATCACTATGTGTATATCACACTAACACAGGACCCTGACTTATGCTATACATATAATCACTATGTGTATATCACACTGACATAGGACCCTGACTTATGCTATACATATAATCACTATGTGTATATCACACTAACACAGGACCCTGACTTATGCTATACATATAATCACTATGTGTATATCACACTAACACAGGACCCTGACTTATGCTATACATATAATCACTATGTGTATATCACACTAACACAGGACCCTGACTTATGCTATACATATAATCACTATGTGTATATCACACTAACACAGGACCCTGACTTATGCTATACATATAATCACTATGTGTATATCACACTGACATAGGACCCTGACTTATGCTATACATATAATCACTATGTGTATATCACACTAACACAGGACCCTGACTTATACCATACATATAATCACTATGTGTATATCACACTAACACAGGACCCTGACTTATGCCATACATATAATCACTATGTGTATATCACACTGACATAGGACCCTGACTTATGCTATACATATAATCACTATGTGTATATCACACTAACACAGGACCCTGACTTATGCTATACATATAATCACTATGTGTATATCACACTAACACAGGACCCTGACTTATGCTATACATATAATCACTATGTGTATATCACACTAACACAGGACCCTGACTTATGCTATACATATAATCACTATGTGTATATCACACTAACACAGGACCCTGACTTATGCTATACATATAATCACTATGTGTATATCACACTGACATAGGACCCTGACTTATGCTATACATATAATCACTATGTGTATATCACACTAACACAGGACCCTGACTTATACCATACATATAATCACTATGTGTATATCACACTAACACAGGACCCTGACTTATGCCATACATATAATCACTATGTGTATATCACACTGACATAGGACCCTGACTTATGCTATACATATAATCACTATGTGTATATCACACTAACACAGGACCCTGACTTATGCTATACATATAATCACTATGTGTATATCACACTAACACAGGACCCTGACTTATGCTATACATAAATTACTATGTGTATATCACACTGACATAGGACCCTGACTTATGCTATACATATAATCACTATGTGTATATCACACTAACACAGGACCCTGACTTATGCTATACATATAATCACTATGTGTATATCACACTAACACAGGACCCTGACTTATGCTATACATATAATCACTATGTGTATATCACACTAACACAGGACCCTGACTTATGCTATACATATAATCACTATGTGTATATCACACTGACATAGGACCCTGACTTATACCATACATATAATCACTATGTGTATATCACACTGACATAGGACCCTGACTTATGCTATACATATAATCACTATGTGTATATCACACTGACATAGGACCCTGACTTATACCATACATATAATCACTATGTGTATAACACTGACATAGGACCCTGACTTATACCATACGTATAATCACTATGTGTATATCACACTGACATAGGACCCTGACTTATGCTATACATATAATCACTATGTGTAAAACACTCACATAGGACCCTGGCTTATGCCATACATATAATTACTCTGTGTATATCACACTCACATAGGACCCTGACTTATGCTATACATATAATCACTATGTGTATATCACACTGACATAGGACCCTGACTTATGCTATACATATAATCACTATGTGTATATCACACTGACATAGGACCCTGACTTATACCATACATATAATCACTATGTGTATATCACACTGACACAGGACCCTGACTTATACCATACATATAATCACTATGTGTATATCACACTGACATAGGACCCTGACTTATGCTATACATATAATCACAATGTGTATATCACACTGACATATGACCCTGACTTATGCTATACATATAATCACTATGTGTATATCACACTGACATAGGACCCTGACTTATACCATACATATAATCACTATGTGTATAACACTGACATAGGACCCTGACTTATACCATACGTATAATCACTATGTGTATATCACACTGACATAGGACCCTGACTTATGCTATACATATAATTACTATGTGTATAACACTGACATAGGACCCTGGCTTATACCATACATATAATCACTATGTGTATATCACACTGACATAGGACCCTGACTTATACCATACATATAATCACTATGTGTATAACACTGACATAGGACCCTGACTTATACCATACGTATAATCACTATGTGTATATCACACTGACATAGGACCCTGACTTATGCTATACATATAATTACTATGTGTATAACACTGACATAGGACCCTGGCTTATGCTATACATATAATCACTATGTGTATATCACACTGACATAGGACCCTGACTTATGCTATACATATAATCACAATGTGTATATCACACTGACATAGGACCCTGACTTATGATATACATATAATCACTATGTGTATATCACACTGACATAGGACCCTGACTTATACCATACATATAATCACTATGTGTATATCACACTGACACAGGACCCTGACTTATACCATACATATAATCACTATGTGTATATCACACTGACATAGGACCCTGACTTATGCTATACATATAATCACTATGTGTATATCACACTGACATAGGACCCTGACTTATACCATACATATAATCACTATGTGTATAACACTGACATAGGACCCTGACTTATACCATACGTATAATCACTATGTGTATATCACACTGACATAGGACCCTGAATTATGCTATACATATAATTACTATGTGTATAACACTGACATAGGACCCTGGCTTATACCATACATATAATCACTATGTGTATATCACACTGACATAGGACCCTGACTTATACCATACGTATAATCACTATGTGTATATCACACTGACATAGGACCCTGACTTATGCTATACATATAATCACTATGTGTATATCACACTGACATAGGACCCTGACTTATACCATACATATAATCACTATGTGTATAACACTGACATAGGACCCTGACTTATACCATACGTATAATCACTATGTGTATATCACACTGACATAGGACCCTGACTTATGCTATACATATAATTACTATGTGTATAACACTGACATGGGACCCTGGCTTATACCATACATATAATCACTATGTGTATATCACACTGACATAGGACCCTGACTTATACCATACATATAATCACTATGTGTATATCACACTCACATAGGACCCTGACTTGTGCTATACATATAATCACTATGTGTATATCACACTGACATAGGACCCTGACTTATACCATACATATAATCACTATGTGTATATCACACTGACATAGGACCCTGATTTATGCTATACATATAATTACTATGTGTATAACACTGACATGGGACCCTGACTTATACCATACATATAATCACTATGTGTATATCACACTGACATAGGACCCTGACTTATACCATACATATAATCACTATGTGTATATCACACTCACATGGGACCCTGACTTGTGCTATACATATAATTACTATGTGTATATCACACTGACATAGGACCCTGGCTTATGCTATACATATAATCAGGTTATTCCATGTGTCATGGGTCATCCTACATGAAGTAATAAATCCATGATTTCATGTCTGCATGATCAGTTATTTGTGTTTTAAATACACATTTGCACATTAAATTTCCCCATGTTATGGACGACTCAATTAACATATTAAGTACTAATTTGAAGAAAAAATTAAAACCTGGCAAGACCAGTGACGGAGAACCAAAACTAGGAGAGAAAAAAAAATTGAAGAAACTGCAGAATTTAACCATATTAGGAAATATTCCTATATATTTCCACAGTCCCTATTGAGGGCTATTGGGACAACTATCCTGTTGTTCTAATTCTAATACAGTGGTCCCCCTCTTATAAGGCCCCTTTGTAGAGAGGCCATCCCATTTACAAAGTGCAGTTCTCCATGCAGCAGGTATGGCATCTTCATTGTATTTTACCGTATCAGATTTGCTTAAAAACATTAAACTAAAGATTTTCCCAGATAGGTACATATTATGGTCAAAAGATAATATATGTGGACACTGGAACACAGTAGATGTTTAAAAATGGTTCATGTGATATGAATTCATTCATTCCAAACCACTCTGTTCCACCCGTTGTTTCACTCATTCCCCACACTCTAAAAAAACAAAAAAAATGGCCTGCTGATGACTTTATCAGTAACTTAGATTGTAGATATGTGGAAGACTGATGACAGAATAGGCTGATATTGTTTGTCCTTTCTGTAAGCATTGTATAGTGTACAGGTCTAGGCCGAGTAACTCAAAGCACTGCGTTTTCAGTGTGACAGCAGTATTATGAAATCAGATGGATTCTATTCATTTACAATTTGCTACATTAAAATTGTGACCAAACCTGTTAATTACATAGATGTCAGTATAGTGGTACATATGTGTCGGAGGTCAGTATGGTGGTACATAGAGGTTAGAGGTCAGTGTGGTGGTACATAGAGGTTAGAGGTCAGTGTGGTGGTACATGGAGGTTAGAGGTCAGTATGGTGGTACATAGAGGTAAAAGGTCAGTGTGATGGTACATAGAGGTTAGAGGTCAGTATAGTGGTACATAGATGTTGGAGGTCAATATGGTGGTACATAGAGGTTAGAGGTCAATATGGTGGTACATAGAGGTTAGAGGTCAGTATGGTGGTACATATGTGTCGGAGGTCAGTATGGTGGTACATAGATGTTGGAGGTCAGTATGGTGGTACATAGAGGTTAGAGGTCAGTGTGGTGGTACATAGAGGTTAGAGGTCAGTATGGTGGTACATAGAGGTAAGAGGTCACTGGTGGTTCATAGAGGTTAGAGGTCAGTATGGTGGTACATATGTGTCGGAGGTCAGTATGGTGGTAAATAGAGGTTAGAGGTCAGTGTGGTGGTACAAAGAGGTTAGAGGTCAGTATGGTGGTACATATGTGTCGGAGGTCAGTATGGTGGTACATAGAGGTCAGAGGTCGTATATAGATGTCGGAGATCAGTATGGTGGTACATAGATGTTGGAGGTCAGTATGGTGGTACATATATGTCAGAGGTTAGTATGGTGGTACATAGAGGTCAGAGGTCGGTTTAGTGGTACATATATGTCAGAGATCAGTATGGTGGTACGTATATGTCAGAGGTCAGTATGGTGGTGCATATATGTCAGAGGTCAGTATGGTGGTGCATATATGTCAGAGGTCAGTATGGTGGTGCATATATGTCAGAGGTCAGTATGGTGGTACTTATATGTCAGAGGTCAGTATGGTGGTACATATATGTCAGAAGTCATTATGGTGGTACATAGAGGTCAGAGGTCAGTATGGTGGTATACACAACAAGACACCACATGGATGATGTCAACATGATGTACATATATGGCAAGAACTTAACCACTTCTCCTACAAGGAATAATGAGCTAACAGCTTCCCAGAGTAAGGGTTGGGTACTGAAATAACCAATACACATTTAGAAAAGCTGTTGACCTGTAGTCAGGGCCTGGTATTTTGGTAGGTTTTTCCAAATGTTCACATTCAAAATGTTCATTAACAGTCAAATTTTAGCAAAAACTGGCAGGAAAGCAAAGGATGTTTTACATCCAGTCCACTTTTAAGGATGACAAGTGTTAAGGAACAGCAACAGATAAAATATGCTGAGTTGGGGGCTGCCATTACTACCTGCATGCACAGTCATGGTTCTTCTTCATTATTTTCTCAGCTGTCCCAATCGCTGTCTAATGAAATTGACACGCATACACAAAGTTACCTAAGGACAAGGGTTTTGCCGAGAATTGCATCGAGTGATTAGCACAAGTCGACATTGGCTGCTGGCTACGCCACCGACCAGCCAGTCGTTCAGATTGAGAAATAAGCCATAATCTAGGCAGTGGTTGCCATGGCAACCAAAACAAATTACCATTTGTGGGATGGATCATAATTGTTTGCATGACAGGCAGCATTTGTGGATGCCTGGTGTGGCCCTGTGAGGTGTCGTAAATGTCTGAGGCATCTGTAGGCATGAGATGCACGTGATTTTCCTTGTGGATAATTGTACAGGGAACATGTCAATCATTCATCGCAGGGCCAAGTGTAATTTTACTGAGGAGAGTTGTTTGGGGGCCTTTTTGTCATATTTTTTTTTTTTTTTTTTTTGCCAAGTCTTGCTTTTCATCTTGTTTCACAAGGGAGTACTTAGTGTCTGGTTTCATCTCCCGCTAGAGTAGCCAGCAGAATTGGTAAAAAGGCACCTATAATGTGTAGCCTGTCCAAAAGCTCTCCTAGTTCTCTTCCTCGGTGGCTCAAGCTTCACACACACAAACCTTTTACTTCATTTCATTCAAAAACCTTTCATGCAAGCCCAGTCACCCATTCTGACATTTTGATAAGTGACCTCCACAGCAGCTTGCATGAAGGCCAGGCCTTTTTACCAAAAGACATTCGTGAATGGAGAGGTTCTCTACCAATAAATGCCTTTGTGGCCAGAAACTTTCATTTTCAGCAATTCATGGCTAAATAAACACAAAAGTATTGCACAGATTTCTTTTTGGCACTGTCATGATCAGTTCAAGTATACACAGAAAACAACAAATTATTAAAAGGAAAATGGACAAAGGAACTGGATCTTCTAACAGTGAATCCGTTTGATCAATTTGGGGTCATCCACATTAACAGATGTGTATTCATTTCCTGCCAAAATCCCTGACCTGTCACCAGGCAATGATGACAGTCAGTTGCCATGGTACTGGCACACTGATGGAGAATCGGGAGACACTGGCACACTGATGGAGAACAGGAAGACATGGGCACACTGATGGAGAACCGGAAGACACTGGCACACTGATGGAGAACAGGAAGACATGGGCACACTGATGGAGAACCGGAAGACATGGGCACACCGATGGAGAACTGGAAGACACTGGCACACTGATGGAGAACCAGAAGAAATGGGCACACTGACGGAGAACCGAAAGACATGGGCATACTGACGGTAGACCAGAAGACATGGGCACACTGATGGAGAACCAGAAGACATGGGCAAACTGATGGAAGACCAGAAGACATGGGCACACTGATGGAAGACCAGAAGACATGGGCACACTGGTGGAAGACCAGAAGACATGGGCACACAGGTGGAAGACCAGAAGACATGGGCACACTGATGGAAGACCAGAAGACATGGGCACACTGGTGGAAGACCACAAGACAGGGCACACTGATGGAAGACTAGGAGACATGGGCACACTGATGGAAGACCAGAATTAGGATGAAGGTTGTGACTTACACTTGTGGGAATGAAGACTACTGTTTCCAACCCTGCTGTGACTCTTTTGTACATCAGGCTCAATATCTGTTTGGCAAACAGGACTCTGGCTTTTTTTTAACTCTTTCCACCCTAGTGACGCTTTTTTCCGCTAATATCTAAATGTTGTCTGCTAATTCTATTTCACTAATTTAGGGATTATTTTTCAAAACTTTGGATGAAGCTTGCATTGAAGATCATTCCAAATTATATGCCCATGGTCAACAGCTTTCCTTGGCATGCCAAGGAAAGCTGTTGACTCGGTCTTCTATCAGGCTGGAAGGAGAGCAGTTCATTCTGTCCAAGTTGCTAGTTTGGCAAGAACAACACATATTTGACCATGTTTGATTAGGGGATCTGCCATACATACGTACATGTGAGGGTGCTTCCTTCTTGAATGGTGTGGCCAAAGCAGCATTGTGGCTTACATGAATGTCTTGTATTTCCTCAAAACCCACAGGTCAATGCCATGTATTTTACCACCAGTCAACTAGGTATAAGCTCAGCTGACTTGTCCATCAGCTGAGCTTATAGAAAGGGTGGTCATCCTCTGTCTGTTCAAATACATTTTCAACTTTGAAAAAATCAGGCAGATCCTGTACCAAGTTTGTTCACCAGGTTACACTTCAGTGACTTTGTGATTGTAATCTCTTTTTTTTGGGGGGGGGGTGTTTGTTTGTTTGTTTGTTTTTGTTGTTGTTTATTTTTTTGTTTGTTTGTTTGTTTTGTTTTGCTTTTTTTTTTATTTTCTTTTTTTTTGTTTGTTTTTTGTTTTTGTTTTTGTTTTTGTTTATTGTTTTTTTTGTTTTTTGTAAGTGCATACTTAGGATTAGTTATTGCTCCATGCTTGGACCATATTGTGTCACTTGACTGCATTTGGGGTTAAAGGTTACGACCTGAAAATTCAGGTCTGTGATGGATATTCAATTACTGAAAGATCACATGGGATGGAATATGCAAAATAAAAAGTATGACGGCCATTGATTGTTCAGGTGATAGAGAAACTTGAGTTACTTTAGTTTCTTTGTGATAATTCTAGATTATCTGAACTGAGATCTTTATTTTTTACTGAGGTTTTTTATATTGTACATGCATGTAATGATTGTCTTTTAAAGAGGGAGAAATATGATGATACCCATATGTGGCTCTGATCTAATTCCCGAGAGTATGATTATAGTTTTGGGGCTTGACTCAAGAAATGTTTTTGTTTTTTAATATATTGGACAAGACACTGCATGGCTGTGGTCAGGTCCTTGACCATAGGTCATAAGCATACAGTAGTTGAGTCATTTTTGTGTGATGATGATAACTCAAGAACTATTTGAGCTGGAACTTTCATACTGCACATGATGATGGTCCTTTAAGAAGTTATGGAGAGAGTGCATGAAGGTGACCTTAACTCAATTACCAAGGTCACAGGGCCACTTAAGTAATGTTAATGTCAGGGTGTACCCTAAGAGCTCTCACAGCAAGGAGTTTAATTTTTGCACCTTGATGATCCACTGCAAGGTCAAGGCTGAGTGTCACATGGGTGACCTTGATGTAATTCTCAAGGTCACAGGGCTACTCAAATATTTTAACGTTCAGATGATAACTTGATCACCACTTGAGCAAGGATTTCACATTACACTTAATGATAGTGCTCAGTAAGGGCTAGACTAATACAAGATGTGGATGACAACCTAATTTATAAGGTCACAGAACCACTTTAAAGAATATAAGTGAGCTGGGGATAATATTTTACATGATGCTGGTCCTCTATAAATGCTTAGTTTGGATAGAATTTGGATGACCTTGACCTCACATTAACGGTTGGGTGACAACGTTTTTTTTATTTCTTCACTAGATTGTCACTGGAGATCAATTTGAGGTACACTGTAGGACTTTTGATGAAGCTTAGTCTTTGTGATTATGGTTTCTAAAGGCCGAAAGGTCATTACATGCAATTTAGTGACCTTGACAATATTCTGAAGGTCATGGGGTAGTTTTACTGAATTGGAACCGATCATCTATCTACCCGCTGCTTGTCCTACATACATTTACCAATCTGTCTGTTTTAATTGCAAACACATACATGTATATGCACAGCAATGTCAAGGTCAAACCCTCATGGACAAATTAGCATGCTGATACACAATTCTTCATGTGTGCTTGCCACCGCCAGTCATTACATGCAACACTGATCGCTTGTGTTATGTTCCCAGTGTATTGGCCACATTTTCACCTTGTTTGCATTTAAATTGTGTGACAGCCCCAGTCGTGTAATTGGGGTTAGGTACTCTAAGCTGACTCTGCCTTAATTAGTTGCCATCAATCTACGTGGAAGTTACCTGTCTAACAGTGTCAAGTTCCATGGTTTCTTTGCTATGTTTGCTGCAAGAAATTAACCACATAGATCCCAAAATTAAAATTCAAGTGGAGTGATTCAGTTATAAATTTATGGGATAAGCTACTAAAGACGATTTTAAATTAACATGGAGATAAAGATAGCATAACCAATCATATAAAGCAGACTTCAGAAAAAATAGTTGTCCTCTAATCATCAGTGCCACTTTTTGGACTGAGTCAACAGCTTTCCTTGACGTGCTTTGAGCACCATGCACCCATAGTGCACTGAAGAAAACTGTTGACTTACACTATAATATCCTTTGTAACTACAGGGATGTTGATACTTAACTGAAAAAACCCTTTCCCCCTTGAATTAAGACTTAGTCAACAGCTTTCCTTGGCATGGGTTGGGCACTAAGTACCCAACCCATGCCAAGGAAAGCTGTTGACCTGCAGCATGTGATCTTGATAATTCTCATGTACAGTTCTCAGTCAAATTGTTTTTCATAACTGTTGAAATTAGTTGACAGCACTGAAGCAGACGACATTTGACCACCAGCCGGTTTTGGCCGGTTTAAGGGGGAAAGGGTTAAAGGTCTTTTCACAAGGACCATGAATCTGGCATCTTATAATTTACAGCTGTTCGTTTTAAGTAGTTTGACTTTATTTGCAGTTGGCACGGAAAGAGTTGAAGTGCTGTCTTTATATCGCAATTTCTATTCAAAAAGTGGAGTTAGAAGGGTTGTATATGGAAGCCTTTTTCTTGTAGATCATGTTCAAAAGTTTTTAATTAAGTAGCCTTAGTACACATATGTAAAGCATCTACCTGCTCAAAGGTAACCTACCTTAGAGTGACTCCTGGTCATGCTTGTGTTCCCCTCTCCTCTCGTGCTGAAAGTTGTTTACCTGTTCTAAAGATGCGTTACGTCCTACCTCCACCCACTCCACCCCTTTCATGATGCGTTATGTCCTACCTCCACCCACCCCACCCCTTTCATGATGCGTTATGTCCTACCTCCACCCACCCCACCCCTTTCATGATGCGTTATGTCCTACCTCCACCCACTCCACCCCTTTCATGATGCATTATGTCCTACCTCCACCCACCCCATCCCTTTCATGATGCATTATGTCCTACCTCCACCCACTCCACCCCTTTCATGATGCATTATGTCCTACCTCTACCCACGCCACCCCTTTCATGATGCATTATTGTCTCATTGTATACAAATACAGTGAAAACTCGTTATAATGACATCATTTGTTCCCTTAGAAATGTGTCGGATAACTGAATATGTCAGGTAAATGAATCAAATAACAAAGAAAATTAACTTTTGTCAGTCAAAACTTGTGTCATTATAATGAATATGTCAGATATCTGAGTGTCGTTATAATGAGGTTTCACTGTATAACATGGCCATTTGTGATGGTATTATGAGGAATGCCATATATGGCATATATAGCTGTCTGCCACCTGAAACCAAAATTGAAATTGATATATGCTTCTAAAATATGATGTAGAGTGAGGCCTGCCAAAAACCACCATAGAGATCAGCATATCATGGTCTTTCAAAGCAGGTGGTCTTTAATGGGAGATGTCAATAACATGAAAAGTACAACACAAAATGTGTAAGAGATAGATGTAGTCTTTCGAGACAGGGGTCTCTGATGATGAGGGTGGTCTTTCAAGACATGGACTGCCTAATGTTTTTAGTACAGTGAAACCTCATTATAACGACACTCAAATATCCAACATATTCAATATAATGACACAAATTTTCATGAAAAATAGGTTTATTTTCTTTGTTAACTGATTCATTTATCTGACATATTCAGTTATCTGACACATTTCTCAGGGAACAGATGGTGTCATTATAACGAGTTTTCACTGTACCACGCTACTGTGAAATACGATTTTCAAGCTTGCTGGCAAAAAGGGATCAGAGAGGCCTCTTGCAAAGTGATTCATTAGAGAGTAGCCAGGTGTGTGTCCTCAATGTGAGGCCATGTATTACATTTTTTATGTTCTATGTATGCCGGGAGCGGCAATGGACTCAAATAATGAGCCGTAAGAGCATGCCTTGACAGCGATGTCAGCATATGGAAAGTAAAAGGCTCTCACGGACTCAGCGTCATCCAGGCTTCATGGCTTCCTTGCAGATTGCTAAATCAAATTTAGGCAGATGACGTTTTAAGAGGACAGGGTATGAATTAGGCAAGTATGAGGCGAGTGTGTGTGCACAGGAGACGGGGATCAGGGTAAAAATATACACGACTGCCGTAAAATGTGTTGAGAAGACATGTCCAAATCCACTTGTCTCATGATTGATCTGCCAAATTTATCTGTATTAAAACTTCCACACATTTACATTCTGACAATTATTTTCACATTAGCTTGTATAAGTGAATGCACTTTTGAAATCCTCTGACTTCTGAGCAGACAATAACTTTGATGTGGAGCCACTTGGGTGTAATTGACTGAAGTGGGCTGAAGATGATGCGGCACAGGGTCTGATTAGATAGAAAATTCAACTTGTTCTGTTTACAGCCAATTAATGGAGGAGAGGTCATTCATAGTGTGAGCACAGGTCACCAAGGTCACTGACCAGTTCATTACCCACAATTCAGTGCGACTGTATAGGGTCAGGCACTGTTAGACATTTATGACTAGCATGGAATTGTGTTAAAAATAGATGAGAAAAAGAATGCATTCAGATCAGACAGACTAAAAGCAAAAGGCAGGACATGCTCGTCAGATTGACACCGTCAATATCTATCCTGTGTGGGCTTTCTGTCGTAATTTGTGTAAATACAGGAGGGAGGGGTGTGTATTGACAGCCATTGGATTCCTGTTGCATGTGTCCTAGTCTCATCCTCTGCAAGTCAGTTCCAGCTATCTCGTTTTATATCGAGGATAATAAAATTCTGAACACGGATTTTACAGAGCAATATTGATCATATTGGATACCATTTCCTTACTATAAATATGACACAAAAGCCCCAGCGTACAGGCTATCTCAATAGTGCCTGAATCAACCACTAGAGGTCCTAGCATACTGGACCACCTGCTCTTGGAAGGAAAAGTATGCATTCCCAGCTGACTGATCCACAAAGGCTCAGCTGGTATAATAATAAAAAAAACTATGATCTCATTAGGTCGAATTTTGTCAGAGATAGCTCAGTGTGAACCAGTATTGATATATTTAATAAAATTATGTGTTTGCTGTAATTAGAGGAAAATAAATCTTGAGCACAAAAACTCGTGTCTCTGCTGCACCAAGTGACCAGTTACCAGTCAAGATACTGGTGCACACATGTTAGTGACAGTTTGTGATGTGTTTAAAATTAGGAAGTAATTTACTTGGTACATGTAGCAACTAAAGCTGAACAGATAGTACTGAGTCTCTGTTTTAACTCATTCCGTTCTATGGTGACAGGCAGTGCCAGAACCACTGACTTAATACTATAGGCATGTTGGTACTTGAATGAAAGCTTCTTTCATGAAGAATTTTAATACGAAAGTTTTGTCTTAAATCTAGGTAAATATACGGAAAAATCAGGCACTGGTATGGAATGAGTTAAAAGACTGCACCTCATGGGCTCAATTATGGTCTCTCAAAGTAAAAGGCTTCATATCCATGTACTGTAGTGTACATGTACAGTGTAGGTGCGTTATGGCACTGAAATACCAAGAGGGATAGTGATCTCTGAAATATGACACTTCAAGTTGGGCTGGTTATTAATCGCAGCACTTGGGCTTCCTAGAGATTGAGACTGTAATTGCTGCACTTTGTCTTCAAATAAATGTATAAATTTTGAATTAAAGGTACCTAACAAATGTCTTGAATACATACAGTGAAAACTCCTTAAAATGACACCATATGTTCCCTTAGAAATGTGTCAGATAACTGAATATGTCAGATAAATGAATCAAACAACAAAGAAAATGAACTTTTGCCATTCACAACTTGTGTCATTATAATGAGGTTTCACTGTATGTGTGTGTGTGTGTGTGTGTGTGTGTATGTGTATATATAATATACTTACACATATACATATATATATACTTTAAGTTTTGCATGTAATGCTTGTATTAAATTTACTTTCTCTCTCTCTCTCTCTCTCCGTCTCTCTCTCTCTCTCCCTCTCTCTCTCTCTCTCTCTCTCTCTCCCTCTCTCTCTCTCTCTCTCTCTCTCTCTCTCTCTCTCTCTCTCTCTCTCTCTCTCTCTCTCTCTCTCTCTCTCTCTCTCTCTCTCTCTCTCTCTCTCTCTCTCTCTCTCTCTCTTTTTCAATTCACAAGACTTTTTTATGAGAGTTTAGTGTGTAGAAGAACTGTAGTCTTGTAACACCCCAGTGTAAAAAAATTGGATGCACAGCAGCCATGCAGCACTTGGTCAATAGTGCCAGGATCTGTATTATCATTTCAATAGGATTAACTGTATTCAAGTGTGCACTTTATGGGGCAAAATACAACTTTTGGACATGTATTCTGTATCTTTTATATCACTTTGTCCTTAAAAAGAACAACTGCTTTGGGAGAAAGACTGGTATAAGACAATTGATATTTACATGGTGGTCCCATAGAAAATGTGGTGCAGCTCAGGACAGGCCAGTGTGTGCTATGCCAGTGTTTCCAAATCAAATACAATACCAACCTTCAAACATTAATGTGAAAGTGCAAAAACACGTTATTAGGTTTTCTTTTTATCAGCGGAAATTATGCACTTTTTTAGAAAAAAAAGTTAAAAATCATAAAATATGTATTATGATAGGCTGTCAGTAAACCCCATCAGCAACTTGTGACATGAGGCTGCAGCACATACCATAATATAAGATATTGCAGCTGATACACAAGACAGCCTGAAGTATAATTACAGTTAAGCAAGGCTAATGTGGATTATACTCAGAGAACATTAGCCTTTGACAAGGGATCATCTGGGCTTGGGGTTAGGAAAATGTTAAGATCATAATTTCACTGTCCAGGGCTTAGCCTGGAACAGCAACAGCTCTCTTTCACAGGCCAGGGCTTAGCCTGCCCCCCCCCCCCTCTCTCTCTCTCTCTCTCTCTCTCTCTCTCTCTCTCTCTCTCTCTCTCTCTCTCTCTCACACACACACACACACACTTGGAGTTCAGTTAGTTTGGTTCTAAGTGGCTAAGTTCAAATTTAAAATGATGGCTTTTTTAATCATTATATTTTAAATGGAATGCCTTTTGTTTCACATGCATCTACAGGTTATGTGGTTCCTTCTTTCAAAGACATATGCCAAGTCAAAGTCTAAAAATAAGCAAATACGACAGGGAAATACCAAATGTAGACAACAATTCAAACTACCGATGCATGTAAGTCTGACCGATTTGGACGCCAATGCATCTCATTGCTGACTGAAATTAACAGCCCCTGATACATGCTTATATACCAGGGTAAATATTCATGTTGGCAACATAAATGTGAGTATTTTCTAATGTTGAATGGCTTTGACGTGAATGGGACAGTGTAATTTGCTATTGCACTTTACACCTGATTCTGGCTTGTTGCTTAGCAAGAGAGAATGAATAGACCTGAGCACCAATATGCCAGACTTTTAAAGAAACTGGAAAACATAAAAGGTTTTTTTAATAAGGAGAAGATGTATCCACTGGTAGCTTAACTCTCAAATCAGAATAGTTTGGGAGCTGTTCACTCATGAATTGGGCTTTTTCAATGAGTAAAGACGTGGTCATGGGGTAAATGAACGTACAGAATAAAACAAATTTTTAAAAATCAAATGGTCTTGAAAAGCACATGGTCGCTGAGTAGAGGTGACAGGAACATAATAAATGCAGTAATAATTAAGGTGTTTTACTGTGTTTAGGTCTACAAAGATGCTGATGAAAAATCAATTAATATGTGTATTGATTGAATGATCTCAGCTCATTTAACTGAACAGGTGTGCCAGCCAGTCTGATCTAACACATAAGTGAAAAAACACCATATATTTATCCACAGGTGTACTGGTTTTGCGAACATGCAAAAAAAAAAAAAACATGCAAAAAAAATAGTTACTTGTGAGAGTATGCTATGTCTCTCAAAAAAATTGTGACTTTTTCAATTTGGTTTCTTCTAATTGTTTTGCTGAAAGTTCTTCAAATAGCCATATTTATGATGTCCTGTGTTGCAGTGTTGGTGGAGGATTTATGCAAAGCAGTGTGCAGGTGTTAAAACAGCACCAAAACATACACAACAGCAATATCTGTTGCTGTTTAATGTGTCTCAATTTGACATGGCAGTGGTGTGTGCTTTCATGGGACTGAGCGCCCTCTCCTGTCACTGGAGTCAAATAAATTTACCTCTATTTTAAGGCCACTTGCAAGAGGAGACCCCTGGCAGGGGGTGGTGTTAAGTTGGAAGTGCCATTGTGTAGAAATGCTTGGGGGTTCATGATTATTAGAGCTCAGAACAGTGTCTCCCAAAAAGCTGCAGGGTGCAGAGCATCAATACCTTAGTTTCTGCACCAGTAGCACCTGGAAAGAGGTCTGTAGTCCTGGGTAATCCCGTCATTAATCCTGATTTCTTAAGCAGAGGATAAATTACTGGAGAAGGTGCTTTACTTTTGGGTAATGTGACAGAAAGACTTAGCTTATCAAAACAGACCACACTGGGGCCTGCAGGGCATCAACAGCTTGACAGATGACAGGTGTCAGAGGGAGTGCCCGCCAACTATCTGTTACTGAGCTGTGGCAGGGAACTGGTAATCTAGGCCAATTAACATGCAGGCAAGACAAGACAGTCTGGTGCTGGGTCAATGCAGCTGAGATCTTACGGCCAATGATTTTCCGTTTCAAAAAAAGAGGAATTCCACTTCATCAGCAAAATTTTTTCTAATTTCGTTTCACTGCTATATATTTATATATAATTCATACAGTGGTCCCCCTCTTATAAGGCTCCTCTCACAAGAGGCCACCCTTCTTGAAAGGCCAGAATTCTTGTGCAGAAAGTATGGTATTTCCATTATATTCTCCCCCTCAAGAGAGGCCACCCCTCTTATAAGGCCACTTTTTGGCTGCATTTGGTGTGGCCTTATAAGAGGGGGACCACTGTATAAAAAAAAAATATCAAATTACGTTTCAAGGATGAAACAAAACACACAATTCTGCTTCGGTTTCGGAAAAAACAGAAAATCATTGGCCCTAAAATCTCTGTGTCAAAATAGACTTCACCAGTGTCAAATACAAATTCCTCCATTTTATTTATTTGTTTTTTATTCTTAATTTTTTAGAAAGAAATACTCAGTTGCAATTTTCCATGATGGTTAGAGCATGCTTACCGGTTGTTTGAAAGACTACCCAGGGTGTAGATAACATTTTTGTCCTATTCGCTTGTGTTTCCATATGCTAACTGATTTGATACAGTCATTTCCCTGTTAGGGGTCACCTTAAGCTTGTTATAGTGACAAATCTGTCAACAACTATTGTTCAGGTGAACTCTGGTCATTATGTGCCATACTAGTTTAACTGTTTATCATTGATACAAGGGTCCCACAGGGAATTCAACATTATATGCAGAATATACTGTTCTTGTGAGTTTCAAGGGAATGTCACTAGCATGTCCACAGCATGCAGTGCATAGCATGGACATGCCCCTGTGATCATCAAACAAAAAACAAAAAAAAAGGAGTGTAATACATGTGCAGACTAAACTGTACCCAGCCACCTTTCTTGTGAAAGACAGTGAAACCTCATCATGAGCACACCATGTATTCCCTGCAAAATGTATCAGAATATGTCATAAAGGAGCAAAGGAATTTGAATCCCTCAAAACTTCTGTTGTTAAATGAATATGTCTGATAAGTGACTCAAGTGGCAAAAGACTTTGACTGAGTCCCTCAAAACTGTTGTGGTTAACCCTTTCCCCCTCAAACTGGCCAAAACCGGCTGGTGGTCAAATGTTGTGTTTCAGTGTTTTCAACTAATTTCAACAGTTATGAAAAACAATTTGACTGAGAAATATACGTGAGACTTATCAAGATCACATTGGCCAGGTCAACAGCTTTCCTTGGCATGGGTTAGTGCCCAACCCATGCCAAGGAAAGCTGTTGACTCAGTCTTAATTCAAGGGGGAAAGGGTTAAGTGAATCATATCTATTATCTGAATGCCATTATAGTGAGATTTCACTGTAATATAGTAAAAAAAGAGAAAAGGTTATGGATGAAAATTGGTAGCATGACCTGAGAGATTGGATTGAACTCCATTAATATGTGGAGCATGCATATCAATTTTCTGCTACAATCTCTGACCCTGTCATTTTAGGCTTAAAGGACAGTCAGCTGCTATGACAGACCAGTACAGGCTACTGGTGGGAAATAGACAGCGTTTATACAAACACTTGGTCAGTGGCTGTTGCGCATTGTTGAACAAGGTGTCACAGCTGACCTTAGGCAGGGGGAGCATGACTTGTGAAATAATACAAAGCTACAAACGCTGCTATGAGACCAGGCTGAGTGCATAAATAAAATACAGTGCATCCTCACTATAATGCTGTTGGTGGAGACCACGGAGTAGATTGCGTTATAGATACAGTGTTCCCTCATTACAACACTAATGATGGGGTCCATGGAGTAGACTGTTATAGATACAGTGTTCCCTCATTATAGCACAAGTGATGGGGACCATGGAGTAGATTGCGTTATAGATACAGTGTTCCCTCATTATAGCACTGATAATGGGGACCATGGAGTAGACTCTTTCAGTACCAAATTTTGGACTAAGTCAACAGCTTTTCTCGGCGTGCATTGGGTGCAATGCACCCAATGCACGCCGAGAAAAGCTGTTGATCTGGGATATTTCTCTCTGGAACTATAGCCATACTGGTATTTGAATGAAAGGTCTTTTTACGAGGAATATGAATTAGGTAGCCTTGTGATAATTCAGACTAGTTTGACTTAAGTAGACTGACTTAAGTTGCACTTGGCACTAAAAGAGTTAACCCCTTCCTGATTAGAATATAACTGCATCAACTGCTTTCCTCGACCATACAGTGCATCCATCGCCAAGGAAAGCTGTTGACCCAGGGTATACTATTATAGTAAGTCTTATGTACATTTCTCACCCAGAACTTTTTCTATTGACGAGAAATTTAAGTGAAACGATTGAGTCAGATGACAATTTTCATCCAGCCACTTTTGGGTAATTGGAGCAGCAGAGTGTTAAACGTGAAATGTTTGATGGAAAAATACTGGCAAAGCTTTATCAGGTTTCTTAGAACCATTTAGCCTGTGACATTTCAAGAGTAGTCACTGAAGCATGCAAGTAAGTATTATGTTGCGTATTTGCCACTAGCATTTTTCCAGGAAACAAATTGGTGCAGTGGGTGTGATATTCAGCAAGTGCTGCCTCTGTTGGAGAAAAGATATACTACTGAAAAGTGGAGTCATCTCATGCTGCCATCTAGTGGTTATCTTTGAAACTCAGAATTTAAAGTAACGTCGTTATATTTTATGACATTTTACTGCATGCCAGGCTGCTTGAGATTGACAGTCAACATATGTGTTTGTGTGCGTGCATGCACCACTGACATTCCATCATTGTACATTTACTTGATGGCCCCATGGTGCCAACTTTAAGTTGTTTCAAAAGCAAATAAACAGACTTAACCTTTTCCAACTTGAATTTAGACTGAGTCAACAGCTTTCCTTGGCATGGGTTGGGCACTAACCCATGCCAAGGAAAGCTGTTGACCTGGGGGCATGTGATCTTGATAAGTGTCATGTACATTTCTCAGTGTCATGTACATTTCTCAGTCAAATTGTTTTTCATAACTGTTGAAATTAGTTGAAAACACTAAAGCAGACGACATTTGACCACCAGCCGGTTTTGGCTGGTTTGAGGGAGAAAGGGTTAAATTACTTGCCTGGCTCCCTTCAGTGGTACTATATTTATTATATTCAGCATCTGCTGACCAACTTTTTTCTATTTTATTTTATCTCTGTGTTTATTTATAATAATTTTTATGGCAACACAGGAAGAGTGTCATCTTTGAAGAATGATTGATGTACATGTATGTAATCTGCTTTCCTTTTGGGGGTGGAGGGTAGATATCTCATTTTGTGCTTAGTGTAAAATTTCCCCTCTTTCCTGCTTTGTGAAGCATTTATTTAGCAATTAAAATACCACCTCAATAAAGTCTTTAAATTCCAATTTACTTGAACTTATGTATGTTTAGGCTGAAAGCATAAAGCTCCAGAAAGTACTATTTCAGACTTGAATTTTCATAAAGATCACAGCCAGGGAGGGGCTGGGCTCCGCCTCCTACCAAACATTCCCTAGCTTAATTACTGTATTTATTTATTATACATAGCCCACAAAATAGGAATTATTACATTATTGTTGGAAAAGGAAAGGAAGAGCAAATAGAAATACCATCATAATATGATCCTGTTAAAGAGCATATGACAGAATAGATCACAAGTTACCATGCTAGATGTATTTACTCCAGATACAGACTTGTTAGAAATTTGCTTAATTCCTGTTTTATAAAACCATTTAAATTATTTCAATCATCATTGTGTCCAAAATCTCTCCTACCAAGTTTATATCCTCATCTGATAAACGTTCTAACAAACAAACAAACAAACAAATAAATAAATAAATAAATTAGTTTCTATTCCATGCACAGTTACTTCCAATTATTGTTTAATTATTATCTGTACAGCATTTTGCAAAAAATGAAACACTTTTATTTTTTCATGTTGTCTCTCATCAACATCATTTTCAAAACTGTCAAATATTCTTCCTTGTTGTCTCCATCTTTCAGTATTGATGTTTTAGAGAGAGATTTGATCTCCCTCTTGCTAAATTCCCAAGGTCAGAGTTTCTGTAATGTTGCTGCTATTAATTAACTGCTCTTACTTCATGACACCTTTCACACCATGTGAGAGTCTAAGGACTTGTTCGTGTACTGGTTGCATGGCTTATACACCATTGGCGATACAGTTAAAGCTCCTTTTCATGCAGTTGCACAGATTCTTGGGTCAACCTTGTGGATTTGCCCATCTAATTAAATTTTTAGAAGAGCATCAGATTAAGAGTTTGTCAAACAGGCAGTCCTACTTTTCATAGAAACTTGATCGATCTACTTCATATGTAGGAATTTTGAAAAAAAAAGTTTATGATTAAGTAACATTAGATAAATGTTAATGTTTTAAAATACTGCACTGGTGACTGTTATTGCAATTTCATATGATGTACAGCCCGCTCGTGCCGTGTACTACCAAGCAACCAATCAGGGTCCACTTGACGTGGGTGAGTGGTTCCCAGCCAATCAGGAATGGACATAGTCAATGTAGGAAGCTACAGTACTGAAAGCTAGTGATGGTGAAGCACTGTTAAATATGTGTAATTGTTAATAATGGCTTATTGAGGGAGGCAGGAAACTCTATACCTCGTTACTCCCACTCACTTTTAAAAATCTTGTCACTCACAGTAACAAGCGACTGTTGCAGTAACTTTTTTTTTGGGGGGGGGGGGGGGCTTATTTTACCTTGGCAATAATTTCTTGTGCTCATGAAAGGAATTTAGAGAGCCACATATATCAGTGCTTGAGTCCCATGTTTAAAAAAAAAAAACACTTTTTCATTCAATTGGCCATAAGCACCCAGATGTAAAATGTCACCTGTTGTAATGCTTTTAATTTTTTCATGTTCATAAAGGATTGTTTATAATTGTATATCTTATACCAATCAAGAAAGGGTTGAGTGAGTCACCATTAATGGTGATGAGATTAACCACACTGTGCCTTCAGTGTTATTGTGTCACTAATTCTGGTTATCTTATAACAAAATTATATATAAATATGTAATTCATTGAAAAAAAGACAAAGTAATGTTTTGAAGGATATGGCAAGACGATGTTCCTAAATAACATTATATAAATTAATTTTTGAAGGATACAGCAAGACACTCTATGTAAATAGAATATAGATTAATTTGAAGGATATGGCAAAGCATGGTATCAAAATCAAATAGGAATTAACTTATTGCAATATATGGGAAGGCACTATACCTCAAGTCGACAACACAAATATGGCAAGGCAATATACCTAAATAAAATATGAATTAATTTTTTAAGGATATTGCAAATACTTTATGTATATAGAATATAAATTAATATATTGAAGGATATGGCAAGGCTTTTTATCTAAATTAAATATGAATTAACTTATTGTAATATATGGGAAAGCACTGTATCTCAGGTCAACAACACTATTTGTGCTTTTAGTGTTAAAAGACAAAGACAAGATACACCTGGATTGCTACCTGTATCTATTTACCCTGTGCCATGAAGCCAGATGGGTTTTGTTAGGTTTATAAACAGAGGTTAAAGATAGGTTTGAGTAAGGAGTAAGAAATTAATTAAAAAGTACAAAAAAGTATAACTGGTAGTGGAATCAAACTTATTCCAGAGTTTGCATGACTAATAGAACAGAGTAAATGGATGCCATCTGGTTTTGCATTACTTTGACAATCATCGCCATTGGTAAACAAATCCATCTTCCATTGGTCAATAATGTCGTGGAATACAGGTGGAGACACCTGGAGGATAAACAAAGCCATCTTCCATTGGTCAATAATGTCATGTGACACAGAAAGTGGGTGGCGCCACCGTACAGGCTGGTACATGTGATGTGTCATGTGATTGAGTTTTGACCGTGGTACAAAGAGTCCAGTCTGCTGTTAGGTCTGTTCAGCAGCCAGTCTCTTCCTAACAGGTGAAACATTAAGTGGAGCCTTGGTCTTGACATCTCAAGGACGTGATGTTGAGCCACCTAGATAGTTACTTTGAATGGCCGGAAATGTAGGCATGTGGCAGGCAGCTAGGATGAATTATGCTGTCTGGCAACACTGTGATAATGAGGAATTGAAGACATATGATTGGAGGTCTGGCTGAATGGTTTGGAAAGTGGTGTCACTCTCTTGCAAGTAACCACTAGGAATGCCTGGCACCAGCTCCTCCTCACCTGGAGGGCTGTGTTGACAGCACACACTGGTACAAATATTCCTGTGACAGCAGCCGGCGGTGATTTATGTCAGCCCAAGTGGTGTGTCCACATTAGGTGTTATGGAAACTCTTTTGCTGCAGCATATATTTAATGGCTCCCATCTGCTGCTGATTTCAATCCATTTATAAATGTTATGGTCAGAGCTGATCATAGAACAGGTTTTCTGGTATCCATGTTTTAAGCACAACTTATACCTTGATCGGCAAGAGGGGAATCCAGGCAGATAGATCATATTTTGCACAAAATAAAATGACCCTTTTCACATTTCACAAAATAGTTGTATTATAGTCACAACACACATGAAGTCTTATAAGTTAGTCTGAAAATACACATGGTACCAACGGCCATTTACACTCATCACAAGAATTAAAATAGTTTGCTCAGCTTGGAAATTCCATGTGGCTTATCTCCTGTGGTTTTCAGACTCACTATCAGCATGTCCCTGACAACAGTCTTTTAGGACCTTCCTGCCATAGTATCAACAAGACATCGCCTGGAAGGCTTCACAGATCAATAAAATGTAGGAAGCATGCAAAAAGAAAGAACAAAAGGGTATACTGTAGTGAAGAAAGCTATGTCAAAGACCTGGAAGTCTATGAGGGGACAAAGCGATCATGAAGAGCACAGTGTTGTCAGACTGTTTAGATGAAGGAGATTACATACATGTATACTGCCGGCCAGTCAGGTTATGAGACTGACTGCCTTGACAGTATCCCAAATAAATCAAAATTCAAGAAGTGGACACAGGCATCAGACAGGAAAAAAGCACCAAATTACTTGCTAAATGAAATACTCAAGCTGGATTGAGTCTAGCTGGCTTCAGATGCAATTCACATTCAGTATTAAAGTGGACACTTTGAATTTAATTAAACTAAGAAGTTTCTCACTGAGAACAGTTTTATTCACAGAGACTGAGTTGTACAAACCACAAACAACATTATAAATGTTGAGACTTTATTGGCCAAACATAGACGCATGGCATTATTAATATTGATGCACAAAGCAACAATATTTTCATAAAGTTTTTAGCACTGCTGACCAAATGTCACAGACCTTTTATAAACATTCATGTCTGTTCATCTATTTGTAAACTTTTAATTGTGAATGTAACCCAGTCCACAAGATGTTTTCATGTCAATCCAATACATCTTTCAGAACCTAGTAAGAGTAAGAAAATCTAGGTCAAGTTCAATATTGGTGGTGCCACCTATAGCATTATCTTATAAAATGGCCACTGTGAAAACTTTGAAAAGGCTGTCTTTCACAGATGTTTCATGGTTCATCGTGAAACTTGGTGAAAATGTTGATCATGGAAAAAGACGAAAATGTGTTGAAGCTGAAGTTGGTGGCGCCATCTGCAGTGTTATGCGAGATATAGACCAAATTGTGTCCAAAAAAATTAAATTCAATATCTTCAGAAAGAATTTGAAGGCAATGCCCAGCGTGTTACTACTGTGCATCATATGTGGAAGTATTATATTTTATTAAATGGATGACTGACTTTTTTCTTAAAAAGCATTTTATGAAATGATTTAAACAAAAAATGTGATGGTCATTACCTTTTAATTTGTAAATATATTATCTGTGTACCATCACAGAAACATTACACACACACAATTTAAAAGTTTATGATGTGGTGCTTCTTTGATTTATGTACGATATAAGTCTTGAACAATTCAACAAAACTTCATGGTAAGACCTAGGTCAGTATTGTATCTGGCTCACCTTGACCCAATTCTGAAGTTTGCAGGGTCACTTATGTCAAATTTGAAGGAAAGAAATTTTCAGGATAAGAGCTGGAAACAGATTTGTCAAAAAAATTCACTGAAATATGAGACATAGTGAAAAGTAAAGTGCACACAGAGTTATTCAGGTTTTAAAATATCTATCAAACAATATTTTATACAATCTCTAATATCCCTAACTGTTATATATGGAATGCCTAAATGTTTTGAGTTTACATATGTCTATTCAAATGAATAATTCCACAAATTATCAGTCATGTATAGCAGAGATATCTGTGTCTTAAATATCTAGTATATGTTTGTGTGTTGTCACCATGGTAATCAATAATAATTAAACAAATTTAATTTGGGTGGCTTATATGCTAGCAATTGTTAAACAATGTTGATTAGAGTCTCTTGACTACTTGCATGTTTTTAAAGAAATAGATTATCAGATTGATTGTAAATTTGTAGTGATACAATATACCTATTATGAATTATACTACATGTATACTGTACCATATTGGTCAAATAAATTAATTGAATTGGTTTCCTTGCGAGGACTCTTGAAGAACTCAACAAAACTACATGAAACTTGGTAGATATATGCATGTAGGTGAGAACTAAGTTAGGAGCTATCTGGGTCACCTTGACCCAATTCTTAAGGTCACAAGGTCACTTATGTGAAATTGGGTTTCTGTGTGACAAGTCTTGAAAACTCAATGAAGCTTCCATGAAACTTGGTAGGAATATGTGTATAGGTAAGACCTACATTGGGATTGTATCTGGGTTACCTTGACCCAGTTCTCAAGGTCACAGGGTCACTTATGTGAAATTGGTCTTCTTGCACTAAGTACTGAAAAACATATCAAAAGTTCACAAAACTTGATGGAATTATGTATCTGGGTAAAACCTAAATCAGGATTGTAGTTGGGTCACCTTGACCTAATTTTCATGATCATGGGGTTATTTATGCTATATTGTTTTCTATGCAATATTTCTTGAAGAACTCAGCAAACCTTCATGAAACATGGTAGGATTATGATCTGGGTGAGACCTAGGCTTGGATTGTATCTGGGTCAGCTTGACCTACATGTAGTTCTTAAGATCGCAGGATCACTTATGTGGGTTACCTTTACCTCATAGCTACTAATTGAGATGGTACTGAATTGGTACACCAGGTATCGCATAGTAGTTTTTTGTCTCTGCGCATGTACCAGTTGCCAAGCGATGAACTGCCTGGGGTCACGCTAAATGCGGCTCAGTATAGGTCAGGGAAATCATAACCATGACAGCGAACTCTGCACTGTCCCCCAACAGGAAACCCTGCAGTCAGAAGTGGGTACACCCTCCATCCACGGGTATTTCTCATATTTCCCACGTTTTCTCATATCTGAAGTACAACCAGGCACCTAACAGTTATGTACTGGCATATTGATATCAGTGTCCACGCATAACTCACAGAAATAAACAAGTTCAAACTTCCACTGTAATTTGGCCGTGTTAACCCTATGAGGACAATATGGCACTCCAGAAAAGTGACCCCACTAGACTGTTCTCGCTACCGCGAAGCTGTGAGAATAGGACAGTCAGTACCGCACAGCAGCAAAAAAAAGTACCATCTCAATTAGCAGCTATTCTCACGGCTCCAGGATCACTTTTATTATAAATTTATCTTCATTATGTGATAATTTCTAGCTGTCAAATCTCATAAACTTGATAAAACTTAGTAGACTTATATACATACATACGTACGTACGTACATACATATATACATACATACATACATACATACATACATACATACATACATACATACATGAGACCTTGGTTGTGATTGTGTTTAAGTAACATGATACATTTGTCAAGGTCGTATGAGTCAAGGTCGTAGGGCTACTTACTGTAGTTCTGGAAATTTTTGCATGTGGTTAATTTTGTGCAAAATGCCAGTTTAACCAAATTTGCAAATTTTGGCACATTTTAATGTTGTGCATTTACATGCAGCATGAAATTAAAATAGCAAGTAGAATTTCTGCGGGAAGCATACTGGTGGGAGTTTCCAGAAATGCTGAAACTTACTGAACCTGCCTTGTTACACACTCAAAAAATTAGTGGTCCACAACCGAGAAAATGCTTTCGTATGTTGAAAATGTAATCAACCATATGTGCGATCACAGCATGACCAGCTGCCATTTTCTGCACGTGATCAATAGTCTATGCTGTTTTCGCTGCACTATGATCATGGGCATTGTGAGACAAACTGGATAATGAAAGCATAGGCCACTTGTTTGTGCTAGCTTAGTACACAGATTACTGCCAAACATTGGACTCTCTCCACCCCAACAGTAAATTTAATTTCAGTTTTTTTATTAATTTTTCCGTATCAAACACTAGCACGAAATTAAGTCAAGCATGAAAATGTCTAGAATTACCGTAAATGTACTTGAATTTTGTTTCCGTTTGTTTTCAGTGTCCTGAAACACTTAACAAAACGTGATCAAACTTGGTACCTGTAGAATTATGCTTGCCTAGTTAAATCTTCAAAGTGCCTGCCATTGATGACTGTTGGGAGAGCACACCAGTCAATACTGAAGTGGGCCACAACTTGACATAGCCTCTCAGTCACAATAGGTGGCAAGGGCCAATAGAAGGTGTGGGTCCCTTAACCCTTTCCCCCTTAAACCGGCCAAGACCGGCTGGTGGTCAAATGTCGTCTGCTTCAGAGTTTTGAGCTAATTTCAGCAGTAATGAAAAACAGTTTTGACTGAGAATTGTAGATAAGCCCGATCAAGATCACATGCCCCAGGTCAACAACTTTCCTTGGCATGAGTTGGGCACTTAGTGCCCAACTCATGCCAAAGAAAGTTGTTGGCTTAAGTGTCAATTCAAAAGGGAAAGGGTTAAATTAAGATACACTTTTTTGGCTCTTTGACATAGACTATCCTGATGTGCATTGACAAGCTGAAGTGATTATTGTTTGCGATCATATCAATCGTCCTCCTCCCACATATTTGATTGCGTCAGTCTGAAATCTTGACATTGATTTGTTGATATTTTGTGTCAAGTACATGACCAACCTACTGAGGTTTAAGATGCCCCTATGCAAACATTTATATTTAGTGTCTCCTGCCGCATATCCTTTTGTCAGAACTATAAAACCAACTTCAAATTGGTGAGGAAAAGTTTAAGGAATCAAAAACAATGAAAAAAATGAAGAAGTTGACTCAACTAAAATGATCTCTCAAAGGCACGACAAAAGTTATTTTTAAAATGATGCTTATACTCTAAGGTTGAGCTGAGGGTGGATGTGAGAAAATTTATGATTGTATGATCTTTTCCACAAATTTCCAAAACATGACTGTCAGTAATCTATGAATGAATGTCCCAAATTTTGTTCTTCAGCCCTGCTGTGTGCAATTGGAGGTAAATGACTTCCTTTTTTTTTCAGAGGCTCGTACTGAGAAGAATCTCATTTCATTTTTTTTTACCCTCGGCACATTAAGCGCAGGAGGATATTGTCATCCCGTGCGTCATCCGTCCATCTTGTTGAAATTACCGCGATGTCCCAAAAAATATCCACCATAGCTTTAACAATTTTTTTTATCAGAGATGCACCTTATAATGGACAAAGTTCCTATTGAAAACCAGCATCCTCTTATTATATTTAAAATTTTTATGAAACTTTTAAATCATGTATTTCTAGGCCATCTGAGTGGTGTACAAGGGGATGACATTATCATAATATCTCAAAAAATATTCACCGTAGCTTTAACAAATTTTTGTGACAGAAGAACCTTATAATGGACCAGGTTCCTATTGAAAACCAGCTTACTGTTATATTTTTTGAATTTTTTATGAAACTTTTAAATTATTTATTTCAAGGCCATCTGAGTGGTGAACAAGGGGATGACGTTACCATAATATCTAAAAAAATATTGACTGCAGCTTTACCAAATTTTTGTCAAATATTATGATGGACCAGGTTCCTATTAAAAACCAGCTTCCTGTTTGTATTTATGCACTTTTTATGTAACTTTAAAGTATTTCTTTGAAGGCCGTCCGAGTGGTGTGCTAGGGGACGATGTTACCATAATATCTCAACAAAGATCCCATGACAGTTTCACCCAATTTTTATCAGAGATGCACATTATAATGAACCACCTTCCTATTAAAAACCAGCTTCCTCTTCAATAGCATGCCCACAAAGTGGGGTGGGGGGTATATGGTTATGGACACCATCCGTGTGTCCTTCCGTCCATCAGTCCATTCTTCCATCTGTACAGAACAAATTTTATCTGGGCCATACATTCCAATTATCAATGCTAGCCCTTTGAAATTTGTACAGTCGGTAGTTCATAGGTAGTGGGTGTGCTGGGTTGGGGGGCTGCTGGGGTTGTGTGGTCTCTGTCTTTATTTCCATATTACCACCAACAGACACTTTTCACACTTTACTGGTAATATACAGATGTACATCATATGTATGTTCTGCCATGATTATTATGGGCGGGGTACCAGTATATGGCAAGTGTCAGCAGCTACGTGTTGCTATTTTTAAACTTGTAGTGAAACTTTTTTAGTACATGTATTTATTTGAAGGCTGTCTGAATGGCACACAAGTGGCCTTGTTACCACAATATCTCAAGAAGGAATCATCACAGCTTCATCAAACTTTTGGTGCAGTTACACCATTTTATGGCTCCTGCAAAGTCTAAAAAAAAAATGCAAAATTGAGGGGGAAAAAAAAGATTGTGGGTGCTGAGGGTAATCCATTCTGTGAACGCTATTTTTACGTTGTGTATAGATGCATAAAATTAATGATGTAGTAACATAATTTGCATATTTTAGTGTCAGGTGTAACCCTTTATGTATATTGTAGCTCTTTTCTTTTCTCTTTTTTGTTTTTGTTTTTGTTTGTTTTTTTTTTTCTTCCTTTTTTTAAGCAGACCACGGACCTTGTTAAAACATGGAAGGAGGCTCACATGGTTAAAACAATCTCTTTTCTATTTGGTTCTATCTTTTCCCATACTGTAGTAAGTGCAGCATATAATACAAACAGGGCTAGCATGAATGTTTTTTTTAATTGTCTCTAAATGGTGTCATTTTGCCTTTTAAACATAACTTGGGTACTCTTGGCGCTTTGTTATGTGTACAAGTTGGCGTGAATTGCAGTGAGGCATATGCAACAAAGTACATGTGTATAGAATTGCTGCCACAAAGTACATGTATATACAGTTGCTGCCACGAAGTACATGTATATACAGTTGCTGCCACAAAGTACATGTATATAGAATTGCTGCCACAAAGTACATGTGTATAGAATTGCTGCCACAAAGTATATATGTATAGAGTTGCTGCCACAAAGTATATGTGTATACAGTTGCTGCCACAAAGTATATGTGTATAGAATTGCTGCCACAAAGTACATGTGTATAGAGTTGCTGCCACGAAGTACATGTGTATAGAATTGCTGCCACAAAGTATATGTATATACAGTTGCTGCCACAAAGTATATGTGTATACAGTTGCTGCCACAAAGTATATATGTATAGAGTTGCTGCCACAAAGTATATGTGTATACAGTTGCTGCCACAAAGTATATGTGTATACAGTTGCTGCCACAAAGTACATGTGTATAGAGTTGCTGCCACAAAGTACATGTGTATAGAGTTGCTGCCACAAAGTACATGTGTATAGAATTGCTGCCACAAAGTATATGTGTATAGAGTTGCTGCCACAAAGTATATGTGTATACAGTTGCTGCCACAAAGTATATGTGTATAGAGTTGCTGCCACAAAGTACATGTGTATAGAGTTGCTGCCACAAAGTACATGTATATAGAGTTGCTGCCACAAAGTACATGTATATACAGTTGCTACATTAGGTTGATTTGACAATTACAAACAATGTGTCACTTTGCTTCCAAAGTAAAGATGGCCTACAAGAAGGGATCATCCAGTAATAACCCACATGCCAAGTAAGGGAATATGTAACTGCTTTGTACTTTTTTGTCTTTTAATAGGAAAAATTTGCATGACAGTATACAGGCAATACCTCAAGACTAGGGGGTCCCTCAAGACTAGGATGCAAATGCAAGGACAGTTTCAAATTACCCTATTATCTTTTTTTAAGGCACTGCTTTCTTTAAGAAACTCTTCCCCCACTTGTCTGATACAAAAATTTGCCCCCCCCCCAAAAAAAAATGTAAATATGTTTATTTTTCACCATTGATTATGTAAAAATACTGCTATTGTATTAGAATATATATATACTATATATTCAAAGGATTGAACTGAACTTCAGTCTCACATTTTGAGAACTCACTGAGCACCCAGGGTGGTGAATAAGAATACTTATATGGCAGGTAGGTCTGACGACTAGCTGTACCTAACTCTTAACCCTGGCAGCTGCTTGCCGTAACCGTCCTTTGTGCTTGCTTAAGTAAATTTGTTTTCTTCTCAATGTAGGACAAGCTTTGACGACCTCTTAATATGCTTGATAGTAAACTCATGATACTGTTTGAAAACCATTTACTTGCCTGCTCGTGTTTTTTTTCTTTCTTCTTTCTTTCTTCATTTATATTTACTTTTGGCCAGGTAAAGTTGTGCCACACGTTCATAGTGGTGCAATAAAAGCCATACATGTGAACATGTTTGGGAGAGAAGGGAACCGTGTTTTTCTGCCTGACAGACAGGTATGGCTGTAAGGTACTATGCCTGACAGACAGGTATGGCTCTAAGGTACATGGAAGGAAGTAACTGAATCAAAAGTAGGAATGCATTTAAAGCACTTGTAAATGGAATAAGACATTTTTTAATACACAAGTATACACCATAACAGAATATGACCATGTTGCCATAAAAAAAAAATATATATATGTATAAAATAAAAATGTGTTTACTTGCAAAATTACTTTTACTGGTGACTGGATCCTGCCAGGCCAATCACATTGACACTCACCCCACTACATTGTAGGCACACAGACAGCCAGGCCGGGGTTGATGGTTTGGGGAGTTGATTTACAGAACTGTAATTGTTTTTTTTCTTATTTGTGTGTGTGTGTTAAAGTTGCAGTTAATAGCAGACTGTACATGTGTATGCTGGTAGGTTGGAGCATTTGGGGCAGAAAAGGGTTAACTTGCATAAAAAGTTGAACCCTTTCCTGCTCAAATCACCTTTACTCGTTCCATACCAGCCCCTGATTTTCCATATATTTACCTAGATTTAAGATGAGAATTGCACTTTTAATTTTTTAATGAAAAGAGCTTTCATTCAAGTACCAACATGCCTATAGTCTTATATCAGTGGTTCTGGCACTGCCTGGCACAAGGGCAGCTGCATCATGACTTACCAGGCAGTGCCAGAACCACTGACCAAGACCTGTCACCATAGTATAGAGTGAGTTAAAGCATTCAGATATAAATTGTTGTCTGGCTCGATGTTTTTTGCTGGAATTTTGATGCAAGACCATCCATGATTGCATGCTCCAGGTCAATAGCTTTCCTTGGTGTGGGTTGGAGGCAATGCTCCCAACCGGCACCAAGGAAAGCTATTGACTCACTCATACTCTGGCCAGGAATGGGTTAAAATGTAGCATGAGCCTGCAGACAATTATACAGGAACATTTTGGTAAAGGGTTAATGTGTAGAAAAATTAAAACCTGAAGCAGAAGACAGAGATATCTATGCAAGTGCATGTAATGGGTTACTTTGGACAGGAGAGAGTTAATGTGTGACAACCTGGAAATACAGCAGGAGACATTAGATGACTGTGCAGGAACATTGCAACATTTTGGGGCAGGAAAAGGTCAAGCATTTACACTTTTTGAGCCAGCCAAATGCTAAATTATCAGTGACCCAACCACATGCTTTTATTTTTGTGCTTTTTTGTGTGGATTTATTAAACCTTTTTTTTACCTTTGTGGTGGCTCATGCAGACATCCTTTTAGAGAAAGTATGCAAATATTTTATGTTGACAAAAAAGTTCATTGGAAATATATATATATTTTAACCTGAGACTAATTTTTTTTCCCGGGCCAAGCCTGCAGGGCAGATTGGCAGATACAAGATTTGCAGATATGTTTCAAAATAGAAGAAACAAAAAACAAAAACAAAAACAAAAACAAAAAAACCCAAAAACAAAAACAAAAAAACAAACAAATAGTAAAACAAACAAAAAACAAACAAAACAAAAAAAAACACACACACACAAAGAAAAAAGGCAAAGAAAAAAGTCCATATGTCCTACTAGCAGGCCTAAGTTTACAAGCTGTAACATCTGTAATCTTGAAGTCTGTTGGGAAAATTTTTTTTTAAAACATGAACAGGGAAAACGCCCTTATGAGCATGTTATGGATGATGACACTCAAAAGATTTTTCACAAAGTGAAGATTTTATGTCCCAAAAATAAATGTCCTCAGGTGAAAGAACCCCTTTTGGTTGCCCCGTCCATGTGAAGGCTGAGCCCCTTTTGGTGGCCCCGCACATGTGAAGGCTGAGTTGCCCTCTCAGTGAATGCACCTGACTGCCGGTGCCCACAGAGTGACCCAGTTTCCGTGCGTTGCACCCTGGCAGATGCCAATGTGGCTGTCCAACCACTACACATTGTTTACCTTTGCTGAGAAAACTACTTTGCAATTCTTCTTAGTTGGAGTTTTATAGCAGTCAGTTCAAGGGAAGCGTGTTATATTGGCGATTGGAGGCATGGTAGGATATTGGTCTGTGATTGGTGAGTGGTGAGTGGTGTATTGACAATGCCACCACCTGCCTGGACCCTCTGCTCTCACTGTTCAACACGCAGGATTACAAGCTTGCTGGCCACTGATATGTCTGAGGGAACCGTTCTACTGGTATCTTATTAGTTAACACCTCAAGACTATCATCTACACAATGAGGGAGCTGGTCTAAGCATTCTCAATGGTAAGTGACAGCCCAACTCATGGGGTTTTCTTTGACTTAGGTGTGGACTGAATGGTGATTGAGCAATTTTACTGTGGGTAATGGGGAGAGATGAGATAAGCACCACGCGCACCAATGATGTGATAGAGGTACAGGATGGGTGATACCAGATACCACTGATTGAGGTGCTGTCATAACAACAGTGGCCTGTGTGAGACGCACAGTGTGTTAAACCAAGTGTCTACCTGACCCAGGCCTGTGCCCTGACCCAGGCCTCTACCCTGACCCAGGCCTCTGCCCTGACCCGGGCCTCTACCCTGACCCAGGTCTCTACCCTGATCCAGGCCTCTACCCTGACCGAGGTCCAGTGTCTCTGGTCACTTTGTCCCTAGCTCCATACATATTGTATGGGGACATCTGACAGGTGGTTCCTGTCATCTCATGCTGTAACCTAGCATAGATATCAGATACCATTCTTTGCCACTTTAGTAACAATTCTGTCGAAAAATACAAAATGTTTAATCAAATTAAACTTTGTGAATTAGCATGATGTACAGAAATACATTGTACTCATTTAGTTCAATGTATGCATAGGATTGGTTTTTTTTTTATTGAATTGAGGTATTTTGGTCAGACAAACCCTTCATTTGCCACATAAGGTTAACTGTGTGCCCTGCAAGCTGTATACATTTGACACACAATATTTATGGACAGTTAATTTATTTCTCAAACTACAAGTGCACTCTGACCCAGGGATTCCATGTGGGTTACCAGGATTTCTTCCTGATGCTTTTTTTTTTTTTTGTTTACGGCATGGCAACTTTGTATTTTTAAGCCCTCCTTATAAATCAGTGCAAAATGTCAGGATCTTTTGATTTTACTCTTCTTTTTCTTAATCATTTCAACCCCCAATAAATCAGTCTGAAGTATAAAACCTTGCTTAGCTTGGTTGTCAACTTTCTTCACAATGGGAAACAGGAATGAAAATCATGCAAAGTGTAAATCACAGTGGATAACTACAGTAGACAGTTTTGGTCCCCACAGCCAGAGGAGAAGATGACAATGGATCAGTATTTTGGGTCAGAGAGAGTTAACATGGAGGCATATACCTGGCATATGCTAGACCTTTGATTAATAGATTAAAGTGAAACAAACAGAAGTTATGTGTCACTAATTATCAGCCCAATGTGTCTTTATCACTTTGTATTACCATGGACTGTTATAGGGCCAGGTGGTTCTGGTAATGGTAAGGGAGGCCAAAATGAAATCCTAGTGTTATACACAGATGATACTGGATACATACACGGCGTCTTGTCCCTTTAAATTGAAGCAAAACTGACCTAACTGTAGGCTATTGAATTGTGCAGTCATCTGGAGGGTGCCTTGAGAACAGATGGCGTTACTTATTGTTATGGTTATGAATATGATGTCAACTCCCTCCAGCATGGGGTAACAGACAGGACTGATTAATTGACTCTTTGATTCCCATGGTTGCTTTATTTTTGCTGTATATTAAATGTTATAGTTCTTACTTCAAATGTCATATCTTCATGACATGTAGATAAGCATTAGTTTGAATATATCACTCAATGGTGGATGTGACAGTGCAGTATGTGTAAAATGTGGAATTTGTACTTCAGATTCTCAGTTTGAAACATTTATGACATAGGAACACAATGGGTACGTCAGTTGAATTGGATATTAAAGTGTATAATGTTTGCCCAGCAACTATGATCATGGGGCTTATCTCTATACATAATAATGTACAGAAACCAGCAGCTGCTCCTATGTGTTAACCCATTATGCCCAAGCTGAAAGAGACCTTGCTCTTTTTTTTCAAATCCCCCTCCCCCACCCCCCATTCATGCCCTAGATATGTCAAGAATAGCTAGAACATGGCCAAAAAAAAAGCTTTTTGTCCATGAAGAATCTATTCATGCAATTTTTCTTTGATTTGCAGCTGACATACTGTCAGAGTCTGCGTGGCATGGGATGAGGAAATGTAAATAGACACATGAAAGCAACACGGATCAATTTATATATTTTCAAAACTTTGATTTATTAAAGTATGTAGTTCTATTGAATATGTTGTAATCATCTAGGAAAACTTACTTGTTCATATATTTTATTATTCATTTTTCTATTTATTTATCTATTTTTTTTTTTTCTTTTTTGCATTGTTAAGTACATCAGGTGTAAGCAGATTAGTACTGTATCAAAGGTGACCATCAGACATTCCTCTAATTTCAAAATTTGACACATGACTGTTCACCTTATACTTTGTTTAACCCTTTCCCTCCTAAATCATACGGATCCAGCTGTTCATTGGATGTGTCTGCTCTCTTTTGAACCAATTTTAACAGTGTCAACAATTTAAATGAAAATAGCAGACAAGACCTATCAAGACTATATGCCTGAGGTCAACAGCTTTCATTGGCATGGGTTTAGCATTAACTCATTCCACCCTGATAGAAGACTGAGTCAACAGCTTTCCTTGGCGCGCTCTGGGCGCAATGCGCCCAGAGCGCGCCAAGGAAAGCTGTTGACCATGGGCATATAATTTGGAATGATCTTCCATGCAAGTTTCATCCAAAATATTGAAAAATAATCCCTAAATTAGTAAAATACAATTAGCAGACGACATTTAGATATTAGCGGGAAAAAGCGTCATCAGGGTGGAATGAGTTAAGTACGTGACCCATGCCAAGGACAGTTGGCAATATAATATGGAGTCATCGGTAAAGGATTAAAGGATAAACATGATCAAACATAAAATTTGAAGGATTATTCAAAACTACTGTAAGACTTATGCAGGTCTGACAGAATTCAAATAAAAGCAAAATAAAGTCTAGACTAGAAAAGAAGATTTGCTTCACAGCAAATCTGTCTGGGTGCATGCAAAATGAGAACAGTTTGAAGTGCTACACTTTGCCATTGTTCAATGTAATCTGAATTTTATATATTAGCCTAATTTGCACAAATTAAAATGCTACAACTTTGGTTCCTGGGTCATTGGAGGTGGCCATGTCACAAACTTATAAACAGAAGTTTGAATGACACCAGTATCTATAATAGTTTTGAAGCTATTCAACATTTTAATTTTGTGTATTTGCATAAATTAAAACTGTACAATTTTGGATCCTGGTTTAGTGGACGCGGCTTTGTCACAAACCCATGATTTGAAGTTGGAATGGCACGTCTATCTATTATATGTTTGAAGCTATTCAAGATTTACATTTTGCATGTTCACCTAATTTGCATAAATTAAAATCTTGCAACATTGGTTCATGGTTCATTGGATGTGGCTTTGTCACAAGCCTATAAATTAAAGTTGGAATGGTATCTCTAATGCCCCTAATTAGCATAATTTGACATTCTACAACTTTCATATACTGTCCATTATATTGGCAGGTGTCACAAACCTATACAGTTAGGCCCATGTTAAACTTAACAGTCACCAAACGCATCAACCTTTTTCAAACCCATTTCAAACACTTTCCAAATCATTTCATTTTATTGCATTCAAACCCTTTTGAACACTTTTAAACCTTTCTCTAATGGTCAACAACCATTTCACACACTTTCTGAACCTTATTGATTAAAATGTTGAAATGCTTTGCAACCATTTCAGCCATTTAAAACCCTTTGTCAACCTTTCGCAAACCTTTTACAATCTTTATAAACCCCAGTACAACACTTTTCAACACAAAAAATGCAGTTGGCTGTTAAGTTTTAGATGCGTTTAATTGTATATGCACATTGAAATTTTGTGTCTGTCTGCAATCATTTGGTGTGGCCTGCTGAGTGGTCTTTGTGGTGGGTGTGTCTTACAAAGATTTCCCCACCAGAGAGTACCCGTCTTGGAAGGTTATCATTCCAGGATACTTTTAAAGTAACACAGTGAAACCTGTTTTGAGAGACAACTGTGAGGAAAGACCACCTGCCTTTTCAGACCATGTTTACCATTTCCCTTTTGCCATCTTTCCCATGCTATCACACCTCTGTTGAGAGACCACATGCTTTAGGTGACCACCTTTTGGCCTGCCTTAGGGTTGGGCTCTCAAAACAGGTTTTAATGTACTGCTGTTATTGAATGCACTTGCTATAAGAGACCCCCTGTGTTGAGAGACCATGATGAGGCGATCCTATAGGGTGGTCTCTGTGAAGGCCAGGTTCAGCAAACACTATACCTGTGTGTGTACATGTACATAATCAGTTCTGGCCTGATGGATACAAGAGATCTCTGACTGCCTGCTTGCACCCATGGCCAGGTATGACATCACAGTTTTAATTAGCTTTCATGGGCCTCTCACCCTCAGGCATGGTCCAAGCTTCTGAGAATACATGTACTGGTGTAGGGTCATTTACAATCAGCAGCTTTGTATACTGGGGCCATGTAATCATGTGTTTATGTATCTTTGTACTTGTCTAGATGCCTCACGGCCAATAGTCATCCCCAAAAGTTGTTTTCTGAAGGGACTTATGACAAATGACCTCAAACACGGCAGTGCTGTTGAGATGGACGACTTGTCAATGACAGCAGAAATGTCACTCAGAGACCAGACCTGTATTTTGAGTTGTATGCTGTAACTTCCTTGAGACATAGATTGACATAGATTGATGGTACACATGAAAGAACATTATCAATGTAGAAAGAGGAGGCAAGGCCAGAAAAATCTTGTAATGATTTTGTGACACATTTCATGTACCCTGACATGTCATCCTACCATAACATGTATGCAGTAGAATGTGGTATTCTTGTAAAGAATACCCAACTTGCCAGCTAAAGGTGGTCTTATGCAGCAGGTGGTCTTTAAATTAAGTTTGAATGAATAGACCTGAATGACACTTCAATAGGAGAGGTCACAATTGCCAATTATCTGTGTATTTAGCTGAACACACAATCCAAAACACAGAATTCTTCAGGGCTAGAGATATGTATTCCTATTGGATTGCATGTTAAATTAGCCTCAAATTAAAAGGCAACTTTTAAAGCTGCAAGACCAAAATTTATGTGAATATTTCAGCTGTGTGCATACTTTTATCACACAAGTTTTGCTGTATCTGCAGCGAGTGGTTATAAAATTATTATGCTGTAAATTACAATGAAAGCTAATGGGAATACACAACTCTAGCCCTGAATGACTGAAATGCCCTCTACAGGAGAGCAGTAGAAGCTTCTGTTTTTGCTCTGCCCTATTCTTTCAGTACCATATTTTGGACTGGATCAACAGCTTACCTTGGCACACCTGAAGGCAAGCTGTTGACCAGGACTTATATTCTGTGTAACTAACTAGAGGCTTGCTCCTGCTTGAGTGCTGTCCACCTGAAAATACCTGTAGCAAAATTTTCTTTCCTTGTAGCATCTTTGCCACTTCTTTACAAAAGAAACACTTATTTTGGAGAAAATCTGTAGCAATTTTAAAGAGCTTTGTAGCAAAATTTTGCTACAATGCTCCAGTTGGACAGCCCTGTCAGCTTGAGTGAAAAGTCTTTTTACAAGGAACATAAATGTAGGACTCTTATTATAAAGTCAGAGCAGTTCATTTTTAGTGGTTCAACTGTAGTCGCAGGTGGCACTGATAAACTTAAAAAAGTAGCCTTAAGAAGTCTTGCAGTCCTTCATGAAAGGTGGTTTGTATAGCAGGTACCTCTGTATAGATATTTTATTTCAAATTACCAGTGTTGTGCTTATAGAAATTTATGAGAGTATAATAATTTTCAATGTTTCGTCTATGCTGTATGATCACAAAAGAACATGCAAACACTTAGCCTGCAGTCAATGGACAACTTGTTAATTTGCTGTCCATACACATTCAACTAACCATGACGACCCAGTGCTTGTGTCGTGATGTGATGGGGGAATCATTATGGCCTGCGACAAAATGTCACAAATTGTGAAGGGGCAGTTCCTTTTTTCACAATTTTCTCAAGAGTATGGACATGTTAATGTACGCTTTTTAACAATGATGGAAGAAAATGTTGATGATAAAGTTATCAAATGCCTGGCTTGTCATAATTTTACTTCATCATCAGCTGAACTGCTAGGTCATCACCTTTAAATACTGAGAAGTACACTTCGTAGGGGAAGGCGGGGTAATAAGAAGGTCTGTAAGGGGTTTCCCGTACTGGGGCTTTTTATTTACCATACTGGCGTACTGGAAGCCCTCTTGTTTTACGTACTTTGTACTATCCAAAATTTTGAAAGATTTTTACTTTCCATACTGCGTACTCTAGAAAAATAATTACCTGTACCAGCATACCGAACCCCCCCCCTTACCCCCCCCCCCTTCTAATAAGAGTACTCTGTGTGCTCTCTTGAAAGTGGTAAACTGTCCTTCAGTTGCAGACATATTAAAGCAATGTGACTTTGGGTATATTTCCATTGACCATTTCTGCTGCACATTTTACAATGAACTTCATTGAAACACCACTCCTTTAGGGATAAAGTTGCACATATAAAGTCCATTCAACAAATGAAAATGTTTGAAGTATCCCTATACTAATTAGGATGGTTGTATGGCTATGATATAGGTGTCAACAGTGTGCATGTGTTTTCTTGCCACAGTCATGATAGATACATTCATTAATTAGCAAATGTGACAAGGCAAGTAGCCAAGGCAGTAACAGTAATCATTAATTAGGCCCCCAGAAGCATAGCACACATTATCATAATTACTCAGGTCAAGTTTTGAATGGCAAAAGTTCATTTTCTTCGCTATTTGATTCATTTATCTGACACCTTTCTAAGCGAACAAATGATGTCCTTGTAACAAGTTTTTACTGTAGCAGCAAGCCTAGTCTAAAGCAAAAAGTAGTCTTAGTCAGCAGCCTTCCCCAGGACACTGTGCGCAATGCTTGCAAACTGCTGAGGAAAATTTTTAATTTTACTTATTTTTAAATTTTATTGTAAGTTGAGACAAGGATACCCGACAAAATATTCCAGCCAGATTAAAGGAAGTGAAAATAATACTTTTGAAAGATTATAACATGGAAAAAGTATCCCTTTGACCTATGATCATATATCCCATTAAAAAAAGTACAGGACAAAACACATTTGAAATATTTTGCTTAATAAGTAATGGAGCCTGTACCTAATGCGGATGAGGAGATAATGTGGGTTTAAAAGTGACTGGGTGAGATAGAGTGGGTTTAAAATTGACTGGGTCATGGAGGTCAAATTGTTGGGTACAATGAATTGTTCATTCATTGTCAGAGTGTGACAATTGGATACATGGATATGTAATACATAGCCACAGGCAGGGCCAACTGTATGTGTCCAGGGGAACACTGGGAGACCCTGTGTGGGGGGTACATACACTTTCCATTCCAGTCCCTGCGTCCCTGAATATTTATTGAGATTTAACACTGAGGAATGCACATGTGTCCACATGCAACTTTTTCCCATTAAAAAACTGCTAAGATTGGTGCATGCAGTGTCAAATGTCATCTGCTTCTGTCTGTCATCAAGGATGTTACTGTTGGTTAGGGAACCACTCTGTCTAGTGCATTCTGGGTGCATTGCACCTAGAATGCACCGAGGAAAACTGTTGACTCAGTCCCCAGAGGATTAAAAGGATGATTGCATTGCAAGTTTATGTTCCTCATGAAAAAGAGATGATTGCAAGTTCACATTACTCATGAAAAACAGATGATTGCAAGTTTACATTACTCATGAAAAAGAGATGATTGCAAGTTTACATTACTCATGAAAAGAAACTTTATTCAAGTTCCAACATGTGTGAAAATCAGTGCCGTTTGCAGTGCCTGACAAGTCACATGGCAGCTGTAGCACTATGGTATGACTTCCAGGCAATACAGAAACCACCAACTAATAACATCATATGGTCATACATAAAAGTAACTGGTTCCCTAGGGCAATGCAAAAACCACTGACCAATAACATAACATGAACATATACATAAAGTAACTGTTTTCCCACAGATAGGCCAGGGTAATGTTGATGTGTGTATCTGATGGTGCTAAGCTTTTACAGAGGGTCCACCCTAGTCCCTGTAAAAAGTGGGAAATCTCCTTCCTGCAGGTTCAGAATAGTGGGAGGGTGAGTGCCAAAGACATGAAGCATAGTGGGAGGTGTGTGTGTGTTTATGGGGGGGGGGGGGGGGGGGAATGTTCCCATGGGATATTTTTTTTAATTTCCCCCTTCATTTCATGCATTTTGAAGCATTTTAGGCATCAGCAGAAAAATTCTTTGTCAATGAAAATAACCAGTCCGCAACTCAAACCACTAACAAAATGAAATTATAACATAACTTTCTTTTTAATTTTGCAAAAAGCAGGAGACATCTTAGGGGGCGGTCATTATTTACCAGAGGGGGGGGAGGGGCTCAGGATATTGGGATCGGGTATCTTCATACTTTTTGTAGCCCCTCCCCCCCATAAAAACCAACAACAATTTGCGTCCCCCTCCCAGCAAGTGTGCAGAATTTTGTGGACCTCCCCCCCCATTGAGCCCCCCCCCCCAGTCTTATTCTGGTTATTGTTGTATGACTTTGTTATAAACTGATTCACGAGTTGATGACCCCCCCACCAGGGTGGGGTGGGGGTGGGGGCAATTTTATGACCCCCATGGTAGTCATTTTGTGACCCCCCTATTAGGAGTATGTGTAATTTTATGCCCCCCCCCCCACCTTAATTGGGTAGAAAAATTTTGTGACCCCCCAATATCCTGACACCCCCCCCCCCCCCGTAAATAATGACCGCCCCCTTATAAAGAGTGGGGGACTTTGTAAAAAAAAATAAGGAAAAGTAGATCTCCTACCTCAGTGGGAAACAGGGAGCTTGGATCTGTCTTCAGAAGACCCCCCAGATGGATGTGCTAATGGAGTCTGCTGCAGCCACCTACTTGGCACCTCCAGGAGGCCTCCTAGGGGGTATAATGTATTCTTGTCTGAAAACATTACAGTTGTTTCTTTGTTGGCTAGAATTTAAAAAAAGAAGTTCAGCATGTGTTTGCAATTTCTCTTGCTATGATAGAATCATGTTATACCCCTTCTACAATAAATTTCTCATGGGAGACACTCCTGAACCTCCCCCCCCCCCCTTCCCGTGTAGACAGAGTTGAATGTGGAGTTCAGTCTTTTCAGTAATAGGAGTGACTGAGGTCAACATCTTTCCTGTGTTGATGTGGACAAGCCTTACATTTTCTCTACAACTATGGACATGCTGGGGCTTCAATTATAGGTAGTTTTGCTATGAATATGAATCAGGGATCATTAAGTAATTTAAAAGTGCACAACTGTATGATCAGCACTTAAAGAGTCCAGTGGTTTCGACATTGAGCTGTATGTTCTATGATGCAGTATGCTACAGGAGCAAGCCCCATAAAGTGTACAGACGCGTGTTTTTGACACATTATCACTGCTATGTATGTAGTTGTAGCATTCGGGATCACTAGGTCCACTTGGCTTAGCCTTCTGTACCAGCCGTCATTGTGATAAGATGACTACCATGTTACGGTTACATACATATCCCTGCTGCTACCAGTCCCCTCGGCTTTAACCCTTAGCCAGGTGCATAAACCGGCCAAAGCTGACTAGTGATACATGGTTGTCTGCTTCAGTGATTTTGAATAATTTCAGCAATGATGAAAAATAATTTGAATGGGAATTACAGATAAGATTCATCAAGATAACGTGCCACAGGTCAACAGGTTTCCTTGAGATAGGTTTGGCACCACAGACTCATGTTCAGGAAAACTGTTGACTCAGTGTGAAATGACTTTGTTTTATTCAAGTTGGAAAGGGTTAAGGCTGGTGACTGTAAGCTACACAGGCCATGTTGGATTGAAACCCAAATATAGCTGATCTGGGGCCAAGGTGTACATGATTGAGATCATGTGACTGTCAAGTTTTTTTATTTTTTATTTTATTTTATTTTTTTTTTACCTGCATGTATAGGAAGTTAGAAGTCGCTGAAATGTTGCCTTCTAAACCTTTACGTAGTCATCTGTATCATGCACATGTTGTTAGAAATGCACAAAACCAGACATTGTTTATTTATTCTGCTCACGAAATTGTTTGTTGATCTTACTTTACTGTGGATGTACAGTACATCTACTGCTGCCTTCGAACTAAGGCTATGAGATAAAAATTATAATATATGTGTATGTATATATATATATATATATATATATATATATATATATATATATATATATATATATATATATATATATATATATATATATATATATACACATGTAGAAAGATACAGGAAGAGACAGGAAGAGACAGAGATACTGAGGTGACTTTCGTACATGTATAATAGAACTGGGTGAATTGCAACATTTAAGCTATTCCTCGGAGCAATAACTCACTCTGCAGCCATGTGACATTTTATTTATTCTATCTTTAATTGGATATTCATAATCAAAAATATGTCCTGGGCCTACTTTCAAGGCCGACCTGGTGTGTCGTATTTGTTTATATTCCTCGTCGCAGTTGTTCCATGTCACGCGTGACATGTAATCAAACATCGCTGCTGCACATTTGATTTTGTCTAAATGTCATAACATCAGTGATGTAAGCATGTCACAATTCACTTGTAACAGTGTGTAGGTCATGTGATCTACAGTGATTTACTACTTTTGAATTTCACTCTAGAAAATGATAGTTCACTGTCAAACACAGTATAATTATATTTATCTTAAAAACAAGCAAATAGAGCACACTGATTGGTTAAAAGGCGTGTTCCATATTTCATACAACACGGTGTGTTTTGCGACACATCACACCATGGTATACGAAAGTTGTGGACAAAGGTAGCCTCATTTTCATCTCGTAGCAGACAAAAACAATGGCAATGGCTGACAAGTGATGTTTTACCATTGAAGAGAATTTATCTTCCAAAAGAGCTGCATTACTGGCCAAACACAGCCTAAAAGCCAATGAATCTTCAGAAAAACTATTCAGGGCATATTTACTAGGAGCTGTACAAAATGTGGACTTCCTTTGCTTTACGGAAGAACTTGACAAGCAGTCATCTAAATTCTGGTTCGCGGCTCAAACTGACGAGGGTGAATTGTGCAAGGAATCCAGTCTTGAACATGTTTTTTTTTATGCCAACTGGTTGCCTTGAATATGAGATAAAATCGTCATGCCATGCTCTCCCGTGGTACACGAGATTTGGCCACCTCAGCAAGCTGTGTACCACTCAGCGCTTTGGGCCTCGTGGTACACAGCATGCTTCGGTGGCCAAATCTCGTGTACCACGGGAGAGCATGGCATAACTGATAGTATAGCACACACAGATCTCAGAAATCATGAGACACAGTGACCTCAAGACTAGACAAGAAAGATTACTGGAACATTTAACCGTATTGTGGTGCCTTCAGTAATTTGTAGTGAATCATTTTGATGTTTCACAAATTTCCTCCATAAGTTAGAGAAAAGAAACAAACTAACCAACAGAAACAAGCTTTGGCTGACTGGCTTATGGTGGGAGCAGGCCTGGTATAGAAGGGAAACTTTGACCATGGATAACACCCTCCCTCCCCCCCCCCCCCCACCGCCCTTCCAGGCCAAGTTATCCTAGGTTTAAAAATGCCAGGTATAGCAACTGAGGGTAAATCTGTTGCTTCGTGCATAAAGGTGATTGATGATGATCATCGCCGTGGTCGTCGTCGTCATCCATTCCATTTTATTCAATCATAAAGGGTAGCATGTGTTTTTGCCCATTTTAACCATTGGGACCTTATCAGCACAGCCAGTGATCCATCCCAGTGGGTGATGTATCTTGCTCCATTGTATTTTCAGGGCAGTAAGATTAATAACAGAGCTATCTGTTTTGTCATCTACAGTTGAGGACACCTGAAAAGAAGCAGAGACAGCAATTGTTAGTAGAGCACGGCAACCAGATCTAATGGGGTATTGATGGAGGCTGATTTCGACAGGGGTTCACAAACTGCAGAATGTTGTGGGACACAGCCCCACAGGAGTGGGAGATGAGGGGTCAAGCAGAAAGTAAATAACATGCTTTAGGTAAAATCAGTGTTAAGTTAATCGGAATACTATCATTAAAAATTATTGCAAGACATTTCAACTTTTAAAAATGTCATTTCAACCTGTCACAGATATGTTTTTTTTCTTTTTGTTGTTAAAATACCACTCTGTAGTTCAGCCAAGATTGCTGATACAGATTTTCATTGTGGCATTTATATCATGGTACATCAGTCACCCTATGTCAAGTATATCATGACCATTATGCACCCCCAACTCTACCCCACCCCCACTCTCATCTTCACCCTGCACCATGCAGTAAGGTGCTGTCAGAAACATGAGGTGTTAAACCATTTGGGGGTGGTGGTGTTTTTTTTTTTTTTTTTAGCTCAGCTGATAAATCAGTTGAGCTTCTAGGAGGGTAGGTCATCCGTCGTCCGTCGTCTGTCAACAATTCACACTTTCGACTTCTTCTCAAAAATCTTCAGGCAGATTCACTTCAAACTTGGTGGCAATGTACCTTGGGTGGATCTCTACCAAGTTTGTTCAATTGGTCATGCTCCAGTGATTTGGGATTTTTTTTTCTTTCTTTTTGGGGCAAATCTAAAAAATTCTTCTCTGAAACCGCTCACCCGATTGCTTTGATATCACACAGGAACACTCGTGGGGACTCCTCGTTCTACATTTGTTCACAAGGTGGCGCTGCAATTTTTAAAACATTTTTCTATTTTTGATGTTAAATAAGGTTTTCCACTGCTCTGAAACTGTCATCCAGATTGACTTCCAACTTGATAGCAATTTGCCTTGGGTAGGTCTCTACCAAGTTTGTTCAATTGGTCACACTCCAGTGATTTTTTTATTTTTTAGGTTCTCTTTTTGGGGCAAATCTTAAGAAATCTCCTTCACTGAAACCGCTCACCTGATTGCATTGATATCACACTGGAACACTCCTGGGGACTCTTTGATCTTAAATTATTCACCAGGTGGCACTGCAATTTTTGTTCTAATTTTTTATGATTTTTTGTGTAATGTTACTATTTTTGACTTCTTCTCCAGAACCATCACTCATATTAAGCTGAAAATTCGTGGATATGTTCCATGTGGAAGGGTCAAACAAAGTTGTTCAACAGATGGGAGTGCTGCAGATTCCTGATTTTTAACGATCAATCAGGGTACCTTTTGGTAAATGCACCTTTTCTGTTGATTACTATATTAGGCAATGGGCATTCTAATGCTAATTCACATTTTTTACTTCTCCGAAACTGTCAGCCAGATTGACTTGTAACTTGATGGCAATGTACCTTGGGTGGATCTCTACCAAGTTCTTTCAATTGGTCATGCTCCAGTGACTTTTTTTTGATTTTTTATGAATTTCTTTGTTCTTTTGGGGCAAATCTTAAAAAAAAATTACAAGGATATATGTACATGTCAGCTGAGCACAGGACTGTCACAGTCCTCTTGTTTCATTTAAATTAATTTTTTTATTTATGCCTTTTTTCTTTCTTTTGCTTTGTTTTGTTTTTTTTTTTTTTTTTTTTTACAGTGGAAAACCATGAATTATATTTGTATGTACCTTGATGTGACTCAGTTCATGACTACAGGCATACTTCAGGTGTATGGTGACCACCTGTTGTGAGATGGAAATCTTCCAGGTTGACAGTGACTCAGTGAGAAGTGATGCCATTGATGTGTGGCTGTACAGGCAACTGAGATAAACATTTGTTTTTATAATAAAGCCCAGCAATCACCTGTGTACCAGACTATTGGTCTCTCTTCATTAATACTGTGTGTGACAAGTTTCATCAACTCGGTGATTTCTGACTGTTAAAAACTTTAAAAAAACTACTAAACAAATAAACAAACAACTAACCAAAAAAGGAAGTAACTGTGGTCAGGAATCTAGAGAATTATTCGCTGCCTGTGGCCAGGGAATTTGTCAGTTCTTCCAGTGTATCGAGAAACGGGTAGGGAGCCTCATTTCTGAGGCGAAGGGACGGCTGCAAGAGAGACATTTTCTTAAAATGTGTGAAGAGTCAGATTTTGTTGTGCAAGTCATTTACTTAGTGTGAATTATAATAGACATGCACATCATAAGAGGACATAAGATTTAGCTTGAGACATGATCCCCCCACCTCCACCCCTAACATCACTCAGTAAGTGTACTCAAGTCTCAGCTTGATCCCAGAGGTCTTCAGACATGGGGTACAAGTACTTTGGGTACAACTACTGTGGAGGCAATGTGCAAGCAATTGATAGCCTTTTGTTGCAGTCAATATACGAGAGAGTTGATGGCCTTTTGTTTTCCATCATACCCACAGGAATAGATATGGTTAGCTCTGTACGATTTATTGTCCAGTTGATTGAATTGTCATGAAAAAGTTTTGATAAGGTTAAAAAAGTGTGTGAATATGTGTTTTAATTACTCTCCAGTCTCCTGGATAAAGTAAAGGGTTGTAAATACAGATTATTAATGGTATGACTTTTAAGCTTAGCTTTTGAATATGGTGGAAAAAAATTATCCAAGTTGGGAGTAAACTCAAAGAGAGTCAGGAGGGAATATAGGAATCAATACATAAATGAGGAAAGAAGGAAGACAAGGCAAATGAAAAACAATCAGAAGAACTAGAATGACATCAAAATGAAAGTTAGATCTTACAAAGACAGCAGAAAAGAAAAATGTTTGGCTGCAGGAAAAGAAAGAACAGGAAAGGAAGGAAAAGTAAAAACTAAAAAATCATATCAAGTACAAAGATTGTTGCCAAGATCATGTGGTCAAGTATCATTTGAGTGTTATATTCATCCGCCATAGTGATGGCTTCGGCTCATTAGGCCTCCAGAGAAATTTTGGTCAAAACTTTGGAAAAACTTTGGAAGTTACCAAAAAAGTTATTCAAAATGGAGTAGGAAAGAGTTGTGAAGATCTTCAACAAGTTCAAGGTCGGTTATATCACCATATTTTTATTTCTACGGACTTTTTAAATTAGCTTCAGTTGCCACGCCCACTGTCGCCATTTGTAAACAAATCCACGTGTGACCTGGGAAATACTCAACTTGGAAGATAATGTGTTAAAACTTTCCAGCGGCAATATTTTCAAAATGGAATCGGATGACTCAATCCAGGAAGATGAACAATTGTTAGGGTTTTCTCCTAAATCTGGCAGGGCAGTAAAAGAAAATCGTTCACAAGTGGCAAAAAGTGTAAACAGCAACACCAGACCTACTCCGAGTACGGCTGGTACCGAAATGACAGACTCGGGTAAAACAGCAGATATGGAAAACATTACATCGCAAATTAAACAGGCTTTTAAGTCTACGGAGTTCATCTCCATCCTGAGTACTGTCGTACGAAATGTTATGAAAAACGAAATCGAATTAATAGTGAAACCTTTACAAGATAGAGTGTCAACACTGGAAAAAACAATGATGGGTCTGCAAGCGGAACTTAGAAATGAAAAAGCGAAAACCAAGGAGGCAAACGTTCTAACAGAATCTGGAAAAATAAACAATTTGATAATAACTGGTGTTGAAGAAGATGAAGAGAATGATAACCCAGAAGCTATTGTTAAAGAAATGGCAAACAAACTTAACATAAATGTGATGAACTTCAATGCCCACCGATTTGGCCGACTGCGATATCTGACGCGCGGAAATGAAAAGAAAACGACTAGACCGATCTTGGTAAAATGCGAGAACGTTTGGGCGAGGAGAAAATTATATGCTGCCAGGACGGATTTAAGGAAAAAGGGATATACTGGAGTATTTATCAGTGAGGATTTGAACAAACAACAATCTGAATTATTTTATCATGCCAGGAAAGCCAAAGCGCAAAAGTTGCTGTGTAGCACATGGACAATCATGGGATCAGTGTACATCAAAATCAAAAATCAAGATGAACCAAAACTGATTACCAGTATGGCAGCTCTAAAACAGACTGTTCCAAGCTATATTCAACTTTCATCCGACTAAAATCGTTTTATTCCTTAATCAACGTAAATCCATGTGATAAATTTATCTTTGATTTCAGTTCCAACTTCCATCATCCAATCGACAGCCGTCTCACTGAGCTTACGCAAAAAAACTCTACGCGGCTAAAATATAGTACCGCTTATTGTCCTTGAAAACGAGGCTACAACTATAAATAGAAAGTACAAAATGGCGGACGACTTGATGTGGTCCGGAACTTACAATTATTGAAACTTTTTCCCTCTTTTTATCATGTTATTTCAATGTTTTTGGTATCTATATATATGTTGAACAGACCAAACTCTCATTATCCGTTTGAATAGGTATGTTTCTTATTTTCTTATCACTGCTTTGTCGTGTCTCAACTCATTTATGTAACAATTTTTACAAAAATTTCAACGACGATGTCCATCATGACAACCATCGTATTTTTAATGTAAATAGATGTCGAATGTTTATCAAACATTTATGTTTATCTCACGATCATGGCTAACACAGACGAAACTTTTCTGAATTATGTAACGGGTGGTTTTGAAGGAAACTCACTTCGAAATATTTTACAAATTCATCATGACGATAACAACGATACAGACTCCAATGTAACGGACATGATAAAACATTCGCCTTACATTGAAAATTTTAATCAAATATCTTGGGAAAAGAAGCGTTTTAGTGTACTGAGCACAAATATTAATTCCATTCAAGCCAAATTTAATGAACTTGTACTGCTGGTAGAGGAATTCAAAAATCAAGGCATCGTATTTAGCACAATTTGTCTCCAGGAATGCCAGATTACCTCACACAATGATTTGTCACTTTGCCAATTGGACGGTTATCAGTGTATCAGTCAAGGGAAAAAATGTAGTAATAAAGGTGGATTAATTATATATTTAAATGAGGAATATAAGTATAATACAAGAAATGATATCTATAACCACTCTGAAATATGGGAAGGTCAGTTTATTGAAATATCACACAGAGAATTAAAGAAAAGTATTTTACTTGGGAATATATACAGACCTCCCAGAAATCTTAGTGAAAACTTGAATGGTTTTTTGGAGGAATTTAGACAGGCGCTTGGAATTTTTGATGATGTTAATAAAGAAATAATGTTATTAGGTGATTTTAATATAAATTTACTTAAGATAAATGAAAAGCCAATATTTAATGAGTTTTTTGAAGAAATGATTACGCATAGTTTCTTTCCTAAAATAACTTTACCTACTAGGTTTTCAGAGAAAAATGGTACTCTCATTGACAATATATTTTGCAAAATAAGTGAAGCATCAATTAATACAACATCAGGTATTTTCATGCGCAAATTATCTGATCATCAGCCATACTTTACTTGTTTGGAAACAGATCTGCATAAAGATAAAAATCCTAAATTTGTGAAATGTTATCCAAAAACTATTGAATCAGTTGAAAATATAAAATTGCATTTGCAAAATGCCAATATTATGGAAAAACTAAATCTTGATATAAACAGTAATCCAAATAATAACTATAACTTATTGAGTGAAGAAATTAAAGATGCACTTGAAAAATACATGCCATTGAAGCTTGTAAAATTTGATAAGTATAAACACAAAAACAATGCATGGATCACACAAGGTATACTTAATTCAATAAAATTTAGAGACAACCTCTATAAGTGTTTGAGAAAAACAAATCCTAATAGTGTTGAATATAATAATTTAAAAGTAAATCTATCTACCTATAATAAGATCCTTAAGAAAAATATAAGACTAGCAAAGAAAAGATATTATGACTTTATTTTTAACAAACATAAAAATGATATGAAAAAAACATGGTCAACTATCAATAATATACTTAATAAAAATAAATCAAAGAAATCTTTCCCTGAAATATTCAATTTAAATGGAACACCTATTAATAATAAAAATATAATTGCAAATAAATTTAATGAATTTTTCATAAATATTGGACCTGGTTTGGCCAAAAATATCAACAAACCTGAGGACATTAGTTTTGATAAATACTTGAACAATATTGAAAATGATAATTTTGAATTCCAGGAAGTTACAAGTGAATATGTGAACAAAGTAATAAATAGTTTGAAAGTCAAAACTAGTTTTGGATATGATCAAATGTCTATGAAACTTTTTAAACAAATTAGCTCTGTCTTGATTCAACCTATCACTAAAATTATAAATCAAAGTTTAAAAAACGGTATTTTTCCAGACAAACTTAAAATAGCTAGAGTAATTCCCTTATATAAAAAAGATGATGATGGATTATTTACAAACTATCGTCCTATTTCTTTACTTCCTGTTATATCAAAAATCTTTGAAAAAATAATATTCAATCAAATTGTTGAATACTTTGATCAATTTGATTTATTTCATAAAGGGCAATATGGGTTTAGAAAAGGACACTCAACGGAATTTGCCGCTATAGAACTTGTAAATGACTTGATAAGCAAACTTGATAATGATGAAGTACCTCTATGTATTTTTCTTGATCTTTCGAAGGCGTTTGATACTCTAAATCATAAAATCTTGTTACAAAAATTAAATCATTATGGAATCCGAGGTCCAGCCTTAAAATGGTTTGAGAGTTATTTGAATAATAGGAAACAGTATGTGGATCTTGATGGTGTTAACTCAGAACTGTTAGAAATCAAAACTGGAGTACCTCAGGGCTCTATTTTGGGGCCGCTACTGTTCATTATTTATATAAATGATATATCAAATGCCAGTGATTTATTTAATTTTATACTGTATGCAGATGATACTACCTTATCAACTACACTAAATGTCAACTCATCTATAGATGGTGTGACAGAAACTATTAACAGAGAACTTAAAAAAATTTGTGTTTGGCTTCAAGTTAATGAATTATCATTAAATGTTGATAAATCAAAATTTATGATCTTCCATCATTCAAATAAAAAAGTTAATAAACCACACTTAAAAATGAATAATATCCCAATAATCCAAGTCTCATTTTTTAACTTTCTAGGGCTTACAATTGATGATAAATTGTCATGGAAGGAGCATGTTACCAAAATTTCAAGTAAAATATCAAGAGTTATCGCAATTCTAAATAAACTTAAACATCAACTTCCGCTGAAAGTTAAAATAACTATGTATAACTCATTAATACTTCCACATATAAATTTTGGAATACTTCTATGGGGATTTAAACTTTCAAAAATTGAAAAACTTCAGAAAAAAGCAGTACGCTGTATAAATTGTAGTAAATACAATGCCCATTCAGAACCAATTTTGAAAGCTCTCAAACTTTTAAAAATTCAAGACATTTTTACATCAGCTAAATTAAAATTCTATTATAAATTTATCCATAATGATCTACCCTTAAGATTACTCTCTTTTCAATTTATCCCAATAAATGAAATAAACAACTATAACAACAGACATTATGATAACCTTTTTATTAATAGAGTCAATAAAATATTTGCAAAACAGAGTTTAAACTATGATATTCCAGTCACAGTGAATCATACAGATAAGAATGTTATAAGGAAAATACATACTCATAGTTTACAAGGGTTTTCCTTGTATATTAAAAATACTTTTTTGAATAATTATGAACAGAGTTGTAATATATACAACTGCTGTGTTTGTCAAAATAATTAACAATTATATTTTCCCACCCATGTTGTGTGTGTAAACTGTATTATATCTTGAAGTTTATTTCGACATTTATTGTTAAAGTAGCTGCCATCTATATTGTTTCAAATGTTAAAGACTTAAAGGTGGCTCCTATGAGAGCGACATGTATTTGTCTTAATAGGAGTCCCCCTAGCCACATCAATTTTTTATCATTATGTACATATTTCTCAATATTGAAATCGTCATTGTATTGATTGGCTAAAATAAATGAGTTTTGAGTTTGAGTTTGAGTTTTGAGTTTGACAATCTTTAAGATGGTCTGATGGAGCAGTGTTTATAATAACACCTCAGCTCCCTTCAAAGTCTGTCTACTTGTATGCAAGTATGACCTGCAAATCAGTCAAAAAATAAAAACACACAGGTCCAGGTCAACAGAGACTGTAAGAACATTCCAGGTCAACAGAGACCACAAGAACGGTCCGGGTCAACAGAGACTGTAAGAACATTCCAGGTCAACAGAGACCATAGGAACAGTCCGGGTCAACAGAGACCATAAGAACAGTCCAGGTCAACAGAGACCATAAGAACAGTCCAGGTCAACAGAGACCATAAGAACAGTCCAGGTCAACAGAGACTGTAAGAACAGTCCAGGTCAACAGACCATAAGAACTGTCCAGATCAACAGAGACCTTACAAATGGTCCAGGTCAACTGACCATACAAACTGTCCAGGTCAACAGAGATTGTAAGGACATTCCAGGTCAACAGAGACTGTAAGGAAGGTCCAGGTCAACAGAGACTGTAAGGAAGGTCCAGGTCAACAGAGACTGTAAGGAAGGTCCAGGTCAACAGAGACTGTAAAATCATGGAGATCAACAGAGACCATAAGAAGGGTCCAGGTCAACAACTTTCCTGGCCAAGCTTTGGGCACAAGGTGCACCAAGGAAAGCTGTTGACTGATTCAAACCTTGGCATTGAAGGAGTTAAGTGAGCAGGGGTGTGTAGAGGGAGGGTAAAGTGTACGTAATATCTTTATATGGATGTCTGGGGGCAAATAAAAGCCATATACATGAACATGTACTTATAGAACACCTAGGCCTTTACAGTGACCAGCACATGAACCCATGGATTATATTTAATCCACAGTGATGGACAGTGCATTGTTTAGTGTAAATGCCTCTTTGATATGTGATGTTAGGGATTATTTGGTGTCATTGTGTGGAGTCTTCAGGGGGCGTGGAGAGGGTTAAACACATTAACCCACAAAGGACTGAGGACACAGCTCTCCATGACATCCTCTGGCCACATGTTACCTGAAACATGACAAGTTAACCCTCAAAGGACTGAGGACATAGCTCTCTATAACATCTGCTGGCCACATATTGCATAAAACATGCCAATTTAACCCTCAATGGACTGAGGACATAGCTCTCCATGACATCCTCTGGCCACATGTTACCTGAAACATGACAAGTTAACCCTCAAAGGACTGAGGACATAGCTCTCTATAACATCAGCTGGCCACATATTGCATAAAACATGCCATTTTAACCCTCAATGGACTGAGGACATAGCTCTCCATGACATCCTCTGGCCACATATTACATGAAACATGGCAAGTTAACCTTAAGAGAACTAGTCAACAGAATAGTATTTTTGATGCTAAAGAAGATGCAGATGGCAATTACGACACAGTGCCCATAATGCTCTTTTTTAATCTTTCAGTGCCAATCACATTGTAAGTTAATCTAGTTAAGTCAACCTTGTCTGAATTATCATTAGGATCCCAGATTCGTATTCCTCATAAAAAGACCTTTCATTCAAGTGCCAGCATGTCTATAGTTCCAGACAGAAAACCCCAGGAAAAAAGCTTTCCTCAAAGTGCGCCCAATGTGCACTGAGAAAAGCTGTTGACACAGTCCAAAATTTTGCACTGAAAGGGTTAATGGGGAAAAAGTTGCATACTAATCTGATGGCATTAGGTCTCACAGAGTAAAACTTCAGATTTGTTGTACCATCATTTAATTTCATGTGGTTTTGCGTCTATCATTTCACTGATTATTAATGCACGAATTAAGCCTCTGTCCACAAGTCTTGCATGTGGCATGTGGTGACAAATATCAAGAGTAAACAAGACTTGTGAAGCAATCAGACATGGCTTTCATTTGCAGTCTGCATTATAAGCTGATAGGGGAGGCATTCAGTGCAAAAATACAGCATCATATTCGATTATAAAAAAGTTCCTTCTGGCTGGCTAGACAGAGGAATGAGGCTGCATATTGATGGATATTAAATGATTGTGGAGTAACATTATGCAAGAACTCACGGAAGCAGCTGACTCATGGTCCAATCTGCACGCAGGTGGCCAAACTGTACCCATCATGCACCATTCGGGTATGTTGTCAGCATCATACCAGCACTACGATCAGCACAATTACATTCATGGGAGGAAAAGTCTTTGTTAACAATTGAAACATTATTACAATACTTTGCAAGTTTTGTTGAAATTTGACAAAACTTACCAGAAAAAAGGAAGAAAAAGAAAGACAAATGTTATCCCAAACAACTGCCCAGGATACAGACTCCATTGCCAGCAATTTCTTTGGAGGGTGAACAAATGGCTACCAACTCTAAATTTTGGGGTAACAAAATCTGTCATCTCAGACCAAGAATGCATGAAGCAGGCAAAACAGAAAACAGGACATGCATATTGATGTACTGTGAAAACCTTTAACCCTGTTGCTAGGCAACAATGACAATCAGGTGTCATGATATTCGCACACTGGTGGGAACCAAGGGTATTACTGATGTCTCTGGGAATACTCAGTCTGTGTGTACAGACCATGTCCATGACATCAGTCAATTTATCAAAGCTGCTAGTTTTTGAAGAGCAACACATTTTGCCATGTTCAATATACACAGATCTGACCACATGCACAGGTACTTCCTTGTTGAATGATAGTAACCAAGTAGGACTGCAGGTAATATGAATGTTCTGTATTGAAGTGAAACAATCAAGCCTTACTGATGGGTCTGTAGACACTTTGCTATTAGAATACAAGGCAGGCACTTGTACAATTAGATATTACATTCTCACCTCAGGTAGACAGTAACTGCACAAATAAATAAAGAAGGGGCAAAAGAAATTGATCCCATAAGTGGTTGAAATGCTGCTTATAAGGTTAAAGTGAATCTGTAGTGGCAGGAAAAAAGGCAACTCTAGGAGTGCTTTAACCCATCAAATGCAGCATGAACATTTTGCCAGTAATTCGGGCTCCTCTTGTGATTTTACACTCTCGGTGGGTTAACTCATTCCACCCTGATAGAAGACTGAGTCAACAGCTTTCCTTGGCGCGCTCTGGGCGCATTGCGCCCAGAGCGCGCCAAGGAAAGCTGTTGATCATGGGCATATAATTTGGAATGATCTTCCATGCAAGTTTCATCCAAAATATTGAAAAATAATCCCTAAATTAGTAAAATACAATTAGCAGACGACATTTAGATATTAGCGGGAAAAAGCGTCATCAGGGTGGAATGAGTTAAGTGTCATATGCAATTTACCCTTTTCTTTATGAAGTGGAAAGTTAGGAGATGTATTTACTTTTCCAGTGCCAAATTTTTGACTAAGTCAACAGCTTTTCTCGGCACACATTGGGTGTAATGCGCACCGAGAGTGTAAAATCACAAGAGATGCCGGAATTACTGGCAAAATGTTCATGCTGCATTTTGGTGACCTTGACCTCCTTTTCAAGAGATATTATATTTTCAAAGTGCAAAGGTCATGAAAGTACTATGCATTGATGAACCCTTATTCTGGCTTGCTGTTTTGATTACTAGGGTTGGGTGTCATCACTAATTTCTGTTTCACTGTACTTTTCGGTACAGAGCTGGGTATCACAATACATATCACGATATATCATTGGAGTGTATGAAGTGATCACACTCTTTGAATTTACATGCAACAGTCTATCAGTGTCACAGTCTCTGTGCTGGTGTTTGGGTCAATTATTCTGCCGTGTGTACACACAGCAGCAAAGAAATGTTGATGTAGGCTGTGAATATGACATGTTTTTATTGGTTGTTCATCTCCATACAGGGATGATTTTCTTAAATTTCTTCATATGAAATTAATAATTTATGTTAAAATTGAATTTTTTTTTTTTTTATTGTACCATGAAAATTTGATACACAAAGAGTGTATCACAATACTCTTCAGTACAGGGTTAGTATAGCGGTATTTCAGTTTTTCGATATATCATCCCAACCCTATCGATTATTAACCCATATACCAGGATTTTTGTTTAACGTTAGTTGCTTGGCTGTTATGAAGACCCAACTCCTTGGCAAAGTCGTATGTATGTGCTATATACATAGGGTTCTGTCACTAGTCTTCAAGCCATAGTCAGTCCGATTCTACAACAATTGACACACAGTTATGAAAAATGTAGTTACTATGAAGACAAACAAGGTGATGTTGTGGGTTGCTAAGGGTCAACAGGTAGAAGAAAAGGGTTTCATACATGTAACTGGGCTACAACGAGTTGACAGCCAGGTGGGAGAAAAAGGATTGCTCTAGTGGGTCACAGATTGTTAAAAGAGCAAAAGGGTTATACACAAAAAGGGTTATACAGTGTATAAGTGTAACTGGCTACAAACAATTGACAGCTAGGTAAGAGAAAGGATTGTTCTTGTGGGTTACAAATTGTTAACAGGTAGAAGAAAAGGGTTATATACATGTAACTGGACTACGAACGATTGAAAGGTAGGTGGGGGAAAGAGATTGCTATGGTTGATTACAGATTGTTAAGAGATCACAGGAAAATGGTTACACACATGTAACTGGCTACGAATAGTTTACAGTTAGGTGGGAGAAAAAAGATTGTCCTAGTGAGTTACAGATTGTTAACAGGCAGAAGAAAAGGGTTACACACATGTAACTGGTCCACAAAGAGTTACAGCTAGGTGGGAGAAAGGGATTGCTGTGGGTAGTTGTACATTGTTAACAGGTAGAAGAAAAAGATAATTCAGAGGTTGGTGCTGCATCGTAATCATTTTCACAACCAAACAAACAGATGGCATGAGGGAGGAAGTGAAATGTGACGTGCAATTTGATAAGATGATGATCAAGTCATCACAAACAGCCTTTGTGTTTGTCATCAAATACTGAAAAAAAGAAGGGCAACAAGACTTCCATTGTTAGCCCAATAAATCTAGCTGATGCATTTGTATGCCCCAGAAAAAGGGAACGTTAAGCAGGCCAACTTTTTCATGAATTTACTCGGTTGTTTTCAACTGAAGTTGCAAGACCTGTCATTTTTAAATATTGTAAAATCTTGGAAGGGGTGGGGGTGGGGAGGGGGAAGGGGCATGAAATATTATGGTGTGTACTCTCTTGAAAGCAGTGAACCCTATCTAAGTAAGTTACAATGTGTTAATAGGAAAAAAAATGGACCATACCGCCACAGGGTTTCCTTCGGATACATCCCAGAAACTGCTCTCATAAATCACGTGCATTTTTTTCAGACGATGGTTTCATGCAAACGAAAAGTTTGTTCAAGAAAACTTAATCAGTGGGGTATAGATTTGTCTGATTGCCAGAGGAGAGGAAAGTTTGTGGTGAAGATCTGGGCATATGGGGGGGGGGGGACTGTGTCTGGAACTCGATCAGTTTAGGAAGTTCAGAGAGGCAGAACTATGCATATCCTTGGAAAGTCCCCCACAGACACCAAGTAGACTGCCAGGCCAGACTCTACGGTGTTAAAACACTTAACTACTGCGTGGTTGCTAAAACAGGAAAAACAAAAAGTCGGCACATTAAAGAGAATTCCCAGAAGAACAGGCTCAAACTGCACTTGATTGGGTACAAATTAAGTTGAACAGGACTCTCATCTGACACCAAACTACAGGGAAACAAAAGTACGAGCAATAAGCACAAGTTGTGTTTACAGATGGACACCAGGGTAGACAGAGTGGATCCATCCTAGGTTATGGTTTTAGGGACTGTCAGGAGAGCCTGCCTGTCAGCTTCTGCTGTTGTGACAACAGGGTTGTTGTCACAGATGAGGATAAACAAGAGGGCTTAGGGTGGGGTGACAGGAGCAGATTCCTTCGCGATGAGGTATGTTTGACTACCATCGACAACAAAGGAGACGATCACACCTGGCCAAACGTCTGCAGTGACAAGAATACAAAATACACAGTTGGCTGCTCCAGGCCATGAGGGGACACCAGCATTGACACTGTGGTACTTGGTAACATGCTATAAACTTGTGGTCTACAGATGACAAGTGTATCGTCATCATCGTGCAATGCTGGATCCTGTATCAAAGTAGATCATATACGTGAATGCTCCCTGGTCTTCTGGTGGTTGTGTGTTTACTGAAGGAAATTCCAACATGACCACATTTAGTGACGGAAAACATATCGTCAAAGATCATGTCTTAAGTTATGGAACACATTCATGGATTTATCGCAGAATGCACCAATACAAATGTACGAGAAACCGAATAATTTTTAGGGACCGGAGTCTTGGAGTACATCACTTTTATTATGCCATCACTTTCAACGTGAGGGAGCTTCCGAAGACAAAACTGCAAAGTTTTTCTGGACTTGTACAACCAAGACTATGTCCACCGTCCTACCCTGCCCCAGCGTCTCACCAGAGGAGAGACCAGAGGCAGGTAAGTGATATCATGATGTTGTCCTGGGAAGGTCACACCTCATCCTGTTCTTACTGTATCAGTAGATAATCATATTCCTTATACCGTGCAGGAAAACTGTCAGCTTATTGTTTGGAGTATGCTGTCTGTGCATTACGGTGGCTTCTTAATGTGTAGCTGTTTTAACCATATGGAATGGGTGGGCATTAATTGCAAGGATGGAGTGGTACAGGAGGGTCTCAATTTTTAACACCATATAGTTTTTCTTTATATTTTATATTTTACTTTATAAATAAACTTCATTGGATTTTTTTGTGTGTGTGAAAATTAGTTAAAATGATGTTAAAATAAATTCTTATTAACAATTACATGTGCTACATATACTCATCTAAAAACGTCCTTTCTTCCACCTAAATTGCAAGGGTTTTCTAGGAGGGGGTGTCGAATAGAAACATTAGTGCTAACCACGCCCCCATCCATTTACCTCGCAACTGGTCAAACACAAAATAGGAATAAACACTGAACAAAAATACCCTCTTTGTAAATGTTCATTTGTTTGTACATAGGCAGCATTAAGTACAAGATTTTTCTATGCAAGGGAAAAAATACAAATTAAGTTATTTTTGTATAAAATACTCAGAACAATACAATAATGCAATATCAACACCACTGTAGTTACGGATGTATCTAAAACTGACGCGATCGGTGAAGGGGCTGATGGTTCAACGAGGGGTGACCATGTTAAACATGCAAATGTGGAATGTGGAATTTGAAATCATTCCAGCATTATAAATTTGATTTGTTTGCCTCTGAAAGCAGTTTCGATGCTGGTACATGGGACAGCGGCTGATTCATGCTGGTGGACAAGTGCACCAGAGGCATCATGGACACGTGCGTGGCGTACATCTGGGCCTGTGCCAACATTAACAGAACCTGAAAATACATGGGAAGGGGCAGCACTCAAAACTTGTTTTTGTTGCATTGAGCAGGATCTAGTATATGATCTGAGCAAAGCCTCACTCCTGTGACCAGACTTGAACATAATGTGGCAAAGCCTGAAGGCCAATATCATTGAGAAATTGGATGGCTGTTGCTTGTAGGCAAAGTGCTGTATAGCGCTTACAAACATTGACGCGCTTGCAGATTTCAGGCCAAAAACATAGAAAGTGCGTTTCAACAATTCTTTTGATGTGAACCAAATAGGAGTTTCTGATGTATTTTTTAGTGAAGTGGCATTGATTTGATAAAGCAAATGTGTTGCCGATGATATTTTCATAGTTCTGTGCTATCCACGAGAGGGCGTGATGGAGTTATGAATGAAAAAAGTAGTGCCCAGTGTATTGGCACATGAAATTGTGATGGTGCTGCATGGCTTGCACGTGTATTGGATGTCTTCATGGAATGGCCAAGACAACCAAAGCTCCTATTCTCTAAATGCTAAGAAATATAAGGAATGTAAATATTGCGGTAAATATTGCCTATTGCAGGACACCGTAGAAACACTTTTGTGCCATCAGTAAGGCATTAATAGTGAGACTGTGGACTGTGTGCACCCAGTCAGTCAGTTTCATGGTTTGGAAATCTTGCAGTGTGCCCCCAAACTCGATCTCATTTTAACAGGTTTCAATGGGCAAAAAAACACTTTACCATTATAATGTACCTTGGTGTGATGTGGTATGTATAGTTAATCTACCTTAATTGTACCAAACCAAAAAAGGCACTCCTTTTACATATATGTACAGATGATTGGACCAGTTCAAGAATTAACAACATTATTATTGGGGTGAAGAGAAAGTTACAAAAATTCAACAGACATACAGGCAGGAGAAGAAACTGCCATAAATTGATACAGGCATCTATAGTCTAGACATAAACAAAACAAAAAGATATTCAAATCCAAGAACATACTTAAAAATGACACAAAACACAACTGTGCCAGGGGAGCAGGCAGGCAGACCCACATGAATAAATAGATCATTAACCTGTGGGTTCTGTGGTACAGGCGTAACATGAGCCATCCTGGCCAGGAACATGATTTATCATGGTTAATGTGATCTATCCTCGCTAGCAACATGATTTATCATGGCTAATGTGATCTATCCTTGCTAACAACATGATTTATCATGGCTAATGTGATCTATCCTTGCTAGCAACATGATTTGTCGTGGCTAATGTGATCTATCCTTGCTAACAACATGATTTATCATGGCTAATGTGATCTATCCTTGCTAACAACATGATTTATCATGGCTAATGTGATCTATCCTGGCTAACAACATGATCTATCCTGGCCTGTGTCACTCCAACCTGTTGCCAGCTGACAATGGGGGGTTGATGGCACCCAGATTTATCCAAATGGGAAGAAGTTCTGATTGAAAATCCAGAGAAACCTGAGCATTAAAGGTGATGGTTGTTTGATCCTGCCATAGGAGGTAAAGTGGAGGGTCAGGCCACATGCAGGCCTGGGATGGCACATGGAGCAGAGGCAGTGGTTAAGTGCATATGATCCTATTTTAAAGGGAAATTTATAGAGTTCCTGCTTTGGAGAGGGGGTGGGGGTGGGGGTGGAGGTAGGCTGCAGACAAAATAGAAATAAATTCCCAGTATCCATGCAGCTGGCAAGTGAGTCACTCAGACTTTAGGTGTATGTGGAAAACCAGCTGACTGAAGTGCCGTCTTCTTGCCACATGGACTGGCCTGAGCCATTACTGTACAGTTATGACACTATCCATACATGTACCCGTATGCTATGTACATATACATGTATGCTGTGTACATTGATACTGATACATGTATGCTGTGTACATTGATACTGATACATGTGTGATGTGATACACATACATGCATATGTACATTGATGTACATGTTAATACATGTATGTTGTGTCCATTCATACCCATGCATGTATGCTGTGTACATTGATACCCATACATGTATGCTGTGTACATTGATACCCATACATGTATGCTGTATACATTCATACCCATACATGTATGCTGTATACATTGATACCCATACATGTATGCTGTATCCATTCATACCCATACATGTATGCTGTGTCCATTGGTACCCATACATGTATGCTATGTATATTGCAATTTGACAGTTGACCTGACCCTAACTTTTTAATGTTGCCAGAAAAAAGTCCAGAGTAAGAGATGAAAAGGCATGCAAGCTGGGTGACTGGCTTACCATTAACCCCTTTAGATATGGGTGCTTGGTTTAGACCGAGTCAACAGCTTTCAATAGCAGGTTCTGGGCTCACTGCTTAAATGCATGCCAAGGAAAGCTTTTGACCAGAATATGTTTCTTTTGCTGTGTAGATGTAAGCTGGAACCTGAATGAAAGACTTTCTTGCGAGAAATGTGAATCTGGACTCATCATAGCACCAGAGATGAGCACAGTGTTTGCTACAGTAGGTACTGAGAGAGTTAATCGAGGGTACTCTGACGTTGCCGCCAGCTGTCCGACAATTACTGAATGAAGAGGGCTGAGGAAGAGAAGTGTGGTAAAGGGTCAGGCAGGGTTATATCCTATGACTTGACATGATAAGGCACTTGATAGAGATATCTGACAGCACATTGTAACTACATGTACTAATGGCATACAACTTTGTAGTGCATATTTACTGATTCATGAATAGTGTTAGTGTGTGGAATTTATAGACCTTAGGCAATAAATATAGTCAAGATGCTTTCCTGGTCTTAATTACAAAAAAAAAAAAAAAAACCTTAGGATTTTATTGTTTGTAAATGTTTTTCCGCTGAATTCTTAAAAGTTCCTTGGCCTAAAAAAAATCACAACTGAAGACAGAAATGTAACCATCCTATTGAACGAAAGGGAAGTACCTATTTATCTTTCTTAAAAACAGAAATACCATGTGAGTCCTATTTAAGGACAAATACCTGTTCATCCTGTTTTAAGACAGAAATAGTACCACATTTCCTCTTCTATTTAGTACACCTGCCCGACTTAGAAATCCTGCCATTTTCTGGTCTTTTGAGACATGCCAGACAGTATGAGTTTGTGGAACCAGTTTAATTGCATATACACAATTCCAATCAGTATTATATGAATTTAGCCCAAAATGTTTCCATTAACCGACTGAGATGAATGCCATAGGACTGGTCAGGAGACATGCTTTCTTTTTTTACTTTTTTTTTTTTTTTTTTTTTTTTACCTGTGAGGGAAATTTGGGGATTACAAGGTGTGTCCAGGATGGAAAATGGCCAACTACAAGATTAACTCTTGCTTGTCACAAAATAAGCTGTGAACCTGGGTTGGTCCCCATCAGGCCGTTAACCCTATCCAGTCACAATTAGGTTGTTAACCCTGTGTGGTAACAATCAGGCTTTTAACCCTGTGTGGTCGTGATGAGGCTGTTAAGACTGCATGCATGGTAATGAGCAGGCTGTTAACACTGTCTGGTCACAAGCAGGCTGTTAACACTGTCTGGTCACAAGCAGGCTGTTAATACTGTCTGGTCACAAGCAGGCTGTTAACACTGTCTGGTCAGGATCAGGCTATTATTCCCATCTAATCAGGCGATTAACCCTGTCTGGTCACAATAAGGCGATTAACGCTGTATGATCACAATCATGCTTAGTATATCTGGTCTCAATCCCGCTGTTAACACTGTTTGGTCGTGATCAGGCTGTTAATCCTTTTTGATCTCAATCAGGCTGCTAATTGGCCTGACAAGATGAATTAGCAGCAGCAACATGCTTAAAAGACTGGGCAAAAATGCAAATGCTTGACGATTGTTGAATACTGTGGCACCTGCTGAAATATCTGAACACATATTTGTGGACTTAAGCCCATCTTGAGCCTGTGAGCAGACTATTGTGGACTGGGGCCCCTCTATCAGACTGAGCAGACATCTGTGGACGTAAGCCCAGCATAAGCCTGTGAGTAGACTACTGTGGACTGAGCCCCCTCTATCAGGCTTTGAGTAGACATCTGTGGACTTAAGCCCATCATAAGTCTTGGAGTAGACAACTGTGGACTGAGCCCCCTCTATCAGGCTTTGAGTAGACATCTGTGGACTTAAGCCCATCATAAGTCTTGGAGTAGATAACTATGAACTCACAGATCAGTTCTTTCACAAAGGCTTAATTGTGACTGATCATGTAAACAATATGTTTCTGTCATGTGCATGCTGTTAGCCATGAGTCTGAGACTTTTTATGTAAATTACTTAAAACAATTAACATCAAAGTAAAGTAAGTGTGTGGGGGATGGGGAGGAAGGGTAGGCATCACTTGTAATTTAGAGGGGATAGACTCCATTGAGGGTATAAAACCCATACCCAGTGGGAGCTGAATCAATGGTAAATAGGAGGGTCTTTGGGGGCTAGTACTGACAAACTCAAACTCGAATGGCCGTTATAGAGCTGGATTATAAGGAGGGTCTTTGGGAGCTCAGTTACAATGGGGGTCCTGTTACAGTGAACATTTTAAAGAGGGCCTTTTGGGTCAAAGGATTGGAAGAAAAGGGGATCATTGACAGCAGCTAGTGCCCCATAAGTCAGTGTTGTCCGTCTGAAAATCTCTGCAGCAAAATTTCTTTACTTGTAGCATTTTGTTCCACTTCTTTACATAAGAAACACTTATTTATGAGAAAATCTGTAGCAATTTTGAAGGGCTTGGTAGCAAAATTTTGCTACAATGCTCCAGTTGGACAGCCCTGAAAGTGTGTGTGGGGGGGGGGGGTGTTCTTTTCTGGAACCTAGCCATATTGCAAATTAACGGGAGTGTACCCCAGCCCAACAGGAAAGTGTATATCCCATCATCAATTATGATATCTCATTCACTGCTTAGAGAACTTGTTCTGGGCTGAAGCAAGTTGTCCTTATCAGACATGACATTTTTATGCAACAAACATCAATATTTACCTGTGGGTTTTCAATAAATATTTGAATTTCTTTAAAAAATAAAAAAAAAATAAAAATCCAGATAAAAAATTAGATTATCTGTTTGTGAAGTTTGTTATTTGTTGTTTTGCTTTTGAGCTTATCTTTTGTTTTTCATTACGTTACGCTTACAATTTTAAAAGTGCTATGGTGACTGTCATTGGTTGATGCATAGGGTATCCAAATATGACAGGAGCGCACAATGAGCCAAAAAAATTCTTTGCCTACATTAAAATAAAAAAATTCTAGCCAGGGCCTCAGATATGCTGTGACAAGCGGTCCCCTGCTGCCTGCTGTAATGATTGAAGTATTGAAGACTTGGCTACCGACCTGTTCTGTAAACTTTATACACTGTTGGATATCTGCTGGCTGCCAACCAATGAAACAATGCCTTTTTATTAGCATATACATGACCACTATCTGCCTGCGGGGCATCAAATGCGACTCATAACAGCTGGTAATATGACCAGGACTGCCACAAAAAGCGGAATCTGCTGGCCTGGGCTGTTTAATGGGATCGTAACATGTATACATGGGAGTTGTAAACAATTCTTACGTTTAGTCCGCTTCCTCTGGGCTAAGGAGCTGTTAACTTGCCACTTGGTGTTGACGTTCAGTGGCAGACCTTGGATGGCACTTACCCGGTGAGATTGATAAATACTCGTCAAGTCAAAGTGGTCACAGCTTCAAGGTTGGTTACTTTTCCATTATGTGCTTGAACTGGTTACATTTGGTTGCCTGTGTGATAACAGAGGGTGTTGTGTAATAGATGGCACCAGTGTTATTCCGGTCTCTGTCAGAGACGGATCTGGCACAACCTTGAACACCATGCAGCCTGTGAGTACACAGGCCACACACCTCACACTGAAGGTTGCTGTTGAAGTTGCCATTATGTCAAAACTTTTTTTATTCTTTCAAAAAACCCAAGTGAAAGATCCTGATTGGTTTTAAGTGAATGTCAGAAAGGTGAATTGGGGGAAGGGAGGGTGGTTACTTTCCAGTTCTGAAGATATAAGTTGATCTTAAGCTGCACCTGTTCAGATGGCCATTACCTCCCACTTGTGTTTGTGATTTGTAGTCTCCCTCCCCCCCCCCCAGTGTATCTACCAGTAGTGGATGAATAAACAGCACATGGTATTAACAGGAAGAAACTGGTACCCTCATCATGTACACTTGATGATGAGAGGACCACATGGAGCAAGGGGGGGGGGGGGAGGAGGGCAGAAATGTCAGAGGAAACTGAGTACTTGCACCCAAGCTGGTTGCCTGTAACAGAGGCAGGTAAAAGAGTAATTGTTCTACAAGACACCCCAACAGGCACTCCAACATCCATTAAACTTAAAGGTCCTTATACCAATATACACCCCAACAGGCACTCCAACATCCATTAAACTTAAAGGTCCTTATACCAATATACACTCCAACATCCATTAAACTTAAAGGTCCTTGTACCAATATGCACTCCAACATCCATTAAACTTAAAGGTCCTTGTACCAATATGCACTCCAACATCCATTAACCTTCAAGATCCTTATACCAATATGCACTCCAACATCCATTAACCCTCAAGAGCCTTATACCAATATGCACTCCAACATCCATTAAACTTAAAGGTCCTTATACCAATATGCACTCCAACATCCATTAACCCTCAAGATCCTTATACCAATGTGTCACAATGTGATGTTTTTCCTTACAATGTTACCAGCGAGCATCTCATGATGTATTGTCTTTTTCGTGTTTTTCATGATTATTATTTTATGCCATAATCAGTCCCAGTTTTTCTGGGTACGTTTTAGGCACTCAGAGTGTATGAAGGACAGCTGTTGACTCAGAGTGTGTGGTCAGCTGTTGACTCAGACTGTATGAAGGACAGCTGTTGACTCAGAGTGTATGAAGGACAGCTGCTGACTCAGAGTGTATGAAGGACAGCTGTTGACTCAGTGTATGAAGGACAGCTGGTGACTCAGTGTATGAAGGACAGCTGTTGACTCAGAGTGTGTGAAGGTCAGCTGTTGATTCAGAGTGTGTGAAAGACAGCTGTTGACTCAGTGTATGTAGGACAGCTGTTGACTCAGAGTGTGAAGATCAGCTGTTGACTCAGAGTTTATGAAGGACATCTGTTGATTCAGTCTGGCAGGATTAAATAGGCAGAGTAGTGGGGGGGGGGGGAACAAGTCCTCAGAGATGGAGACCTATCTGGTTTAACAAAAGCATTAGAGTGGGAGAACTTGCCCAGTTTAATGAAATGGTAGCAGTTGAGTCTGATCCCCTGAGAGGAAGAACTTGCCTTATCTCGTGAAACAGTAGTGGTCCAATTTGGTCCCTTGAGACCAAGAGGTTGTGCTATCTAGTTGGACAGGAACAGTTCAGTGTGGTGTCGTTTCCTGCATTTGGGGACATTTTTGACATCATCAGAGACATTCTCAGTCATTGAAGATAATCTCTCTCAACAGCTGTAATAGCTACTAAAATAGAAATGAAAAAACTTTTTGTTTGTCAGTTGACAAAAGTGGGAAACATATCAAAAGTAAGACAGTGTGAGATTTAGTTTTTTTTTTTTAAAAAAAAAAGCTTGAAGAAGCAGGAGATGTCCTGCTGAGACTTGGAGCCTCTGCTTACCTTGTCTGGTTGAGCAGGAGCAGTTTAGTATGGTGCCCTGACAAGCAGTAACTGTGTTCATGTGATGGATCAGTACAGTGGTACCTGCTTTAAAGACCACCTCTCGTGAAAGACCACACTAGTTTTTAAGACCGCCATTTCAAGACAATGGCCTTTAATTTCTTTGTAAGCTTACCTGCAGTGAAAGACCACCTGCCATATGTGACCACTTTTGTCTGGCTTTAAGGGTGGTCTTAAATAGCAGGTACCACTGTAGTACTAAACAGCCTTGAGAGGAAAGAGTCATTCCAGACCTATGTACAAGATAGACCTGTAGAGGTTCAGTGTAGCAGGGACCAGCCTGTGTCTACATTGGATCTGTGTCTGTAAACTAGCCTGGCATTGAATCAAACTGTCAACAAAACTGATTCCTCATTTTTTCCACTGCTATGCAGTGATGTTCAGCAGACATGATGTAGAGGGGACCATTAAGTCTGCCGGTCTGTTGTAACAGATATTTTGTCTGAGATTGGCAAGGAGTGAGAGTGATGATAAATCCACATCCTGCTCAGAAGGTTTTCATGCTCTTGTCTTCTGCCTGCACTTTGCCTGTGTATGCCTGGCATGTCACTCGTGAAGAATGATACAAGAACAAACTTTGTAAGTTACGTGCAACAGGAAGAAAAAGAAAAAAGATGCAACCAATAAACCAACATCATTTTTTTAACAGCAGATGCAGAAGTATTACAGCCACAAAATTATTCAGAACAATTTTTGTCAGACTTTTCAGTGCACACATTAATTTTCAGTCACATTTATGTACTTGATGTTGTGGTCCTTTATATCTCTGACACAACATACAGTTACTGAAGTAGCTGATACCATGATAACAAATTTCTCACTTGCTTAGCACATGTGATATTTGATTACAGTTTTTCTCATATCTAGTGAATTTACCATTTTATCTACAACCAGGATTCTGGAGAATGTTAATATAATAACAGATCATTTTGTCTTGTTTTCCCAATTGCAGACAGCGTAAATTGCTTCCATATTTATTTGCGCAGGGAGAGGGGGTCCTCACACAGGAAATAAGTTACATAGAGATAGTACAGAAATTAAAGTATATTATACTTTATAAAATCAGAATGTTTTATCCTTGTATAACTTATAAAAAGATAAAATGATTACACATTTATCCAATGTATGAATTTTTTAAGGGTCATCATTATAGGTATACTGGACAGACTGTAGTTTTGTCTGTTCACACAGTATGAAATATAGAAGAAGAAAAGTCCAATGTGAAGTGTGAGCAACTCTTAACCCCATCTGTTTAAGGGAGTCAAGTGGTGACAATGATAAAAAGTTCAATTAATTTCAACGACATTAATTTTGTAAACCAGAAAGGCTTAAAACATTTTATCGGAGAATTAAGTTCAGATAATATGTTACTTGCAAAGATTTGTTATTCAAAACTTCTTTTTTCATAACAGAAACTTTTTTTTCAACTTGTACACATGCACTGCACTTGTGTTGCTAAATTATGCTAAGGTCATGTATCGTAAAATATCAAAATCAAATACAGTGGTACCTGCTCTAAAGACCACCTCCAATTTAAGACTGCATGTCTTTTTAAGACCACTCTTTCAAGACCCTGTGCTGTATTTACATGTTGAATATACCTTCAATTTAAGACCACCTGCAGTATGAGACCACTTTTTGTTGGCTGTAGGGGTGGTCTTAAATAGCCGGTACCACTGTAGTGACTTTCTAACATGGAAAACACTTGATTCAAAGGTTCCTGTACAATATATATCAAATTTAGGTACATGCACATGAGAAACAAAATCTAGCTTTGGTTGGTATACTCAGACAGCATTGGTTTTAATTGACGAGTTTTTAGGGCGTCCTCAGCAAGCCCCCCCTCCCACCACCACCACCACCACCACTGAAAAAAAAAAAAAAATCCATCCAAGAAGCTGTGCCATAAACTGCTCATGTGTGGAGTTATCAGCCAATGTCCCATCTCTGTACATCAAACCATGGTGCAGGGGTGCCTCATTGCCTCAGTGGTTCAACTTGTGTCCAATGACAGACACTGTCAAGCCATGTGTATACTGTGTGTGGCCTGACATATTTTTTATATCTCTTTCATCATCATGAACCACAGAATCCGTAGTTTCTCAGTTTTGTCTTAGTTATAGACCATAACAGGTCTGTTTGTTTTCTGTATAGTGGATCCTTCGTGGTTAAATGTTTCAAACTTTTGGTCTTGAAAGAAATTGTTGCCATATCAATCATTGTTAGTTAAGTGTGCTGAATGAAGCAAAAGGTCAGTGCTTCAGGTCACTGTCAACTTAAGTGCACAAACCTCAATATTTATTTATGCAGTTTGTGTGCCAATCGGAATGTTAGGAATTAGACCGGAATGGCTCAGTGGCCACATGTAGGACATACAGTGAAACCCTTATACAAACACTTCCAACTTGTGTCAAGTGGTTCATCCTGTAAGTATTATTATTTGGCCACTGGATTCTACTCCCAAACAACCAAAGCACTTAAGTCTTTCCTGCTCAACTCTCAAAAAAACTCCCAGATATGAAATGTTGTGTACTTGAATGTCTTCACTTGAATTTCTCATGAATCCATGAAAAATGTGTTCAATGAGAAGGGTGGATTACAGTTACCAGAAAAGCAGACACCTGGTCAACAACTTTCCTTGGCCCAGTGGCTGTATTTCATTAAATGTGCCAGTGGAAACTGTTGACTCAGTCTTATTGTCACCAGGAAAGGGCTAATTTGTGATGCATTGTCACAGAGAAAGGGTTAATATGTGGTGCATTGTCATGGTGAAAGGGTTAATATGTGGTGCATTGTCATGGTGAAAGGGTTAATATGTGGTGCATTGTCACCAGGAAAAAGTTAATATTTGGTGCACTGTAAACATGGTGGAAGAGAATTAGAGATGACTTCTGTGAAGAAATGCTGTTCATTCAGTCCAAGACAAGGGTTGATGCTTATATTTGGTATTTTGGGTCCTAAGTGTTTAACTGAGGAGCCATTAAGGATTTTTTTTTACCAGACACTGAAACAACAGTCAACAAAATGAAACTCATTTGCATCACATTTCTGCCTCTCCCCCCCCCCCCCCCCACCAGGAAGGCACACCCAAGGTGTTACCTGGAGGGGTCAGTTGGTACAGGTGTGTGTGTCTGTATATGTGTGTGTTAGATCATATATAGTAGATCACATCCCTGCCAATTATTAGCTCAGCTGACTTGTCAGGGGAGCATACAATGATGTGTCTTCATCTGTTGTCCATGGTCCATCCATCAATCCATTTGTGTCCATAATTTATATTTTTGACTTCTTCTCTAGAACTGTTAGTCAGATCAAGAAGGCTGAATGTGGATCTTTATTAACTTTCTTGGTCAAATCCACTTCAAACTTGATGGGGATCTACTTCTTTTTTTTTTTTTTTTTAAATGTATATGGTCCATTGATTTTTTTATTTATATGTTTTTTTTGGGGGGGGGGTTGTTAATTTTTTGGGAAAATCTTCAAAAATCTTCTTGGTCAATTGTGTCAAAATTGCATCGGGGTGCTTTTGGGTGGTCCTGGACCTTAACTCATTCAACAGGTGGCACTGTGATTTTTTCATATTTTTGATCAATGTTTATGATTTAAGGCTATGTTCCACTTCTCCAAAGTGATTACTCAGATGACCTGAAACTTGGTGAAAGTGTAGCTTGTGGAAGGGTCAAACTAACTTGTTCACCAGGTGTTGTTTCTATGAATCCCTGATTTTTAACCAATTTTTCAACTTGTCTGCGAATGCCTACATTCCTATCGATTACAATGTACGTCAATGCGGATCATGATGGTAATTCACATATTCAACCTCTTGTCCAAAACTGGCAGCCAGATTCACTTCAAACTTAATTGGGATATACATTTGGTGGCTATGTATTATTTTTTATTTAGGTGGTCATGCTCCAATGATTTTTAGCCCCTCTCCAGGAAGAGTGTATATTTGGGTTAGTTCTGAATTCGCCTAAAGGTGGTGCTGCCCATCCTGTTCATGGTTGACTGCCCACATCTTGGGGTCACTTTCCATGACCCTCACTTTTTCTCCATAGATTAACATGGGGAACTGTGTATTTGAAAGATAATAATATGCACTTCAGGTAGATTAGAAGATGATAATTCCAAAAATCATCCTCATTTGCAGGGTGAAACATTCAGGTTCACTGTAATGTAAATGGGCTCTGCTGACTCACCTGACCTCAAATGGCAAGGGTTGCTAGGTGTCACAAATATGCACCATGGGAACAAAAGGCTGTGTGTCAAGAAATTAAACCAACTCAGATCACCCCCATTATGGTGGGTGGGGGATGTATCTAGCATCAGCAGCAACTTGTTTGATCCTTGACTCATTTACATATCACAAGTATGCATGAAGCATCTCATTAGTATGTATTAACTGTCTCATAATTACTCTTACCTCTAATGACCACTCTGAAATTGAGGCTGAGATTATGAAAATTTTCCTTCATGTCCAGGGTGACCAATGGTAGTAATACGGTATAAGTAATACTATGACTGTGTGAAGCAATAGGAACAATATGGTATTAGTGACACAATGACTATGTAAAGCTGGATTGATCGGAACAATACAGTATTACTGACACTGTGACTATGTAAAGCTGGGTTGAGAGGAACAATATGGTATTAGTGACAATGTGGTGACTATGCAAAGCTGGATTCATAGGAACAATATGGTATTAGTGAGGCTATGACTATGTAAAGCTGCATTGATAGCAACATATGATATAAGTGACAATGTGGTGACTATGTAAAGCTGGATGAATAGGGACAATCTTATGAGTGACAATGTTGTGACCATGTATAACTGGATTGGTGAACTAATCAATCCATATAATCACAGTCCACAGCCTCAAGGATGTTTACTACATGAGACTCCACACAGACAACACTGTACTGTACCAATGACACAAATGCCTGCTATCATGTGACGTTCTCCTCTCGTGATCGGGAGTTTTGAGTGGAAATGTGTGTTTTGTCTCTTGGTAAGCAGTATCTATAATACACTAGGATAATATACATGTGAATTTGTCCACATTTCATGTCCATGTCAGGAGGTTTATTACCTTGATATTGATATTAATTGCGAAAATAATCAGATCAGAGGATGCATATCCTGGAAACAGAATAGGCAAATTGACAAAACTGGTCATTACAAAATGTATCACTTTGTTTGTGTTCTAGGCTTCATTTTCTCCTTAAATGAAAGGAAATATGTCTATTAATCATGTGTATAATGTCAGGCTACTCAATAATAACACTTAATCTAAAAAAAAAAAAGAAAAAAAAAGAGAAGTGTGGCTGGAGAGACAGGCAGCCAGCATTAGCAGACATTGACAATGGAAATGTTAGCTATGGCTACAGACTTTGACTGGGTTATACCACAGTCTTATATAATCTGTTACTATGTATCAAATTATTTGTCATTGATATTATCTTGGGTGTGGAGATACATTGTATCAGTTTAAATCTCATCAGTAGAACTCTTTTATATGGGTATCATATTTTATAGGCACTGGTGGGGATATGTGGCAGTGGATCCTTCAATGTGAATTGAAGTTCAAAAAAAAACCTCGGTCTCAAGCAGATCCCGTCAGTGCCTTATAAGACTCCTAGAAGTCGAAACACGTCCCACACCCCAGCTGCCTTATGTACAGGCTATTGCCATGTTCTTTAGTTAAAAAAAAAAGTTATTTGACAGTTAGTAATGGAATAACATCAGTCATATTCCGATACCATGCAACCTCTTTCTTTCTATTTGTTTCCTTTTTTTTATTTATTTTTTTAATTTTTTGCAGTAGATATGGAACACACGCGTGTTTTTTTTTTTTAATACAGAATAACTGCAGGGTTAGAAAAGAATGGTTTCTTGTGTATTGTCTATCAGTCACTGTAATATCATCAATTTGGGGCTGCACAATGGAATAGAATCGTGTCATGTTTCAAAGAGAGTGTACCCACATGTTTTACACTTTTTTGGTCTGTGAAATGTGATGTGTCTCTTAATAAATCATATCAGGTACAGTGGGTCATGATTTCTTTCTAAGTTTTTTACCTGTACCTGTTGACCTGTATGTTGTGGTTTATGTCTTCAGGAGGTGGTGATACTCACCTGTTGCTAAGCAGGTAATGTGGGAGAAAAGAACTCACCTGCACCATAAGGTGTACCTCATGAGGCATGAAATATTTTTCTTTTTCTTTTTTTTCATCATTATAACTTACAACTGTGGGAAAATGTAGAAATCTGAATTCTCTGAGTATGGTATTGCGTCTAGTGACTTCCCATGCTCCAGTTAACGCAACATATCTGATATGACTTACAAAAAATTCCTAAATAATACTTGATATTCCACTGTTTGCACTTGTTTAGGGGCATTAGAGTTGTTGTAACCAAAATGTAGGTTAGCAATTAAGATTTTTTCAATGTTACTTGTAGAAGCAAGCAGGATGCTGACATTGCTAGAAATGTGCAAGTTGCTGTTGTATTTTTATAAGATAATAAAGTGAACTTTGCCCAAAGTAGTTCCAAAGACTACATTTATAGGTGGGTGAACTTAAGGTAAAAAAGTTAAGACGTGCTGAGTTGATGTCATGGTCTGACTCAGTGGATATGTCCTTCTGTTCCAAGTCCAAGGCGCAGGCAGAGAGAGAGACTGTCTCAAAAAGTCCCCCATAACTTATTGCTTCAAACTTACAACAGTGCAAACAGAGAGACTTTTAGCTGCTATAAAGGCCACATTCAGCACTGATATTCAGGTGTGCCTCTTGAGTGAAACTTGAGCTTACAATATGTCTAATTGCCAGACAATCATGACTTCCGTCGTCGGTACACACATTGTCTGAAAATGAATCTATTGTGAATGCCAGCACTTACTGAAGCTGATTTTTTTTTCTATTGAGTGGAGACTTTAAACATTGTGGGGTTTTCCCTGAAAATGTGAGCAACAAAAAAAATCACTATACAGGACAAAGGTGACCGCAGATGACCTTGGTTGTTTTATTTACTTGTGGGTACACACAACAATACTTTTGTAGACTGTATATGCACGCTGACGCTGGCGTCTGGCAATCAGGTCACAGTAGTGTTCAAGCAGACTAATGCTTTCCCCTATACCCCTAACTCCCCATAAGTTAAGATTTACATATATATATATATATATATATATATATATATATATATATATATATATATATATTATGTCTCATTTGTGATTGGGTATTACTATTCATGCTAGTTGTTACTATTACATCTGTACAGGTGAACCAACATGTCAATCACAAAGTTGTTAATACATGTATGTACACACACACTGACTGCAGGGCATGTGGTGTCAGCACATGTACCATTTTTCTGATCATTGGAGGGCACATGTTGCCTATGTGCCATTTGTGTAACATTGGACAGCACATGTTGACATTTATCATTTGTATATCATCGGACAGCACATGTTGCATATGTGCCATTTGTATATCGTTGGACAGCACATGTACCATTTGTATATCATTACCATTGGACAGCATGTCTCACATTCACCATTAATTGTGTTTCATCAGGCAATATAAGATTTGTCTATCATTGGACAGTACATGTTGCACATGTAAATGTGTGTATCAAGGGACAACACATGTACCATTTGTCTATCATTGGACAGTACATGTTGCACATGCACTCAAACTCAAACTCAAACTCAAAACTCATTTATTTTAGCCAATCAATACAATGACGATTTCAATATTGAGATATATGTACATAATGATAAAAAATTGATGTGGCTAGGGGGACTCCTATTAAGACAAATACATGTCGCTCTCATAGGAGCCACCTTTAAGTCTTAAACATTTGAAACAATATAGATGGCAGTTACTTTAACAATAAATGTCGAAATAAACTTCAAGATATAATACAGTTTACACACACAACATGGGCGGGAAAACATAATTGTTAATTATTTTGACAAACATAGCAGTTATATATATTACAACTCTGTTCATAATTATTCAAAAAAATATTTTTAATATACAAGGAAAATCCTTGTAAACTATGAGTATGTATTTTCCTTATAACATTCTTATCTGTTTGATTCACTGTGACTGGAATATCATAGTTTAAACTCTGTTTTGCAAATATTTTATTGACTCTATTAATAAAAAGGTTATCACAATGTCTGTTTTTATAGTTGTTTATTTCATTTATTGGGATGATGCACCATGATGTGAAAGCAAATGTTTGTTCAAGTCGAGTCAAGCAGTGATACAGTGTAACTTGTCAAAACTACCAAGTTCATATTGTTGGATATTCATAATCTACAGACAGATTAAATAGTATATTAACCCTCTCAGTGCCGAATAACGGACTGATTCAACAGCTTTTCTTGGCGCACATTGGTAAATGTCTATTTGATCATTCTTTCTCAGCTGTAAACAACAGGTGTAACATATAAATATGTATTTTATTCCTTTCATATGTCGCATGAACAAAAATTAGAACATGTAAAAGTACATGTAGTTTGGTGGTCACACATGGGGATACCCAATATAAATTTCAGTCTATTTCACTTATTTCTTTAACTCTTTCAGCTCCAAGTTTGGGACTTGGTCAACAGTTTCTTTGGCATGCTTTGGGCACAATACACGCAAAGTATGTGAAGGAAAGCTGTTGACCCAAACTATTATATTGTCTGGAGCTAGAGGCATGCTGGTACTTTGAAAGGTCTTTTCACAAAGAATATGATTCTAGCATCCTTATTATAATTGAGAGCAGTCTAGCTTAAGTAGTTCAACTTTAGTCGCAGTTTGCATTGAAACATTTCCAGGCAAGAGTAGACTGGGATATTGGAGAGAGTGTGGACATTCCTGTAGCACAGATCTCAAACAGTGAACATACCCTGCTGGCGCATGTAGAGTTGTGACTGACACCCAGTGCTAATGTCATACTATTTTTTCTCCCAGGCTGCCATGGTCCCCGCCATAATGAACCACAACAGACTCGAAGTGTCAGTGAGATGACATCACAAGGATAGATAAATGGCAGGAATACTGTGCACCAGTACAGAAATATAACCAGCTAATTCAAAGAAAAAAAGATCATGTAAAAAAAGCTAAGCTAGAACTCCAAAAGATGTTAAGTGAAAATCCCAATGATTATTTCATATTTTGTAGATTTTGTCAAAGCCTTTGACTATGTTAACAATAACAGACAGACATAACTATACAAACTATATAAGTGTGGCATTGGAGGAAACTTTAGTAGAATAATTGTCAGTATGTTTGAAAAATAAAAAGACTGCAGAATCAGACAAGTAATAACATTGATGGGCAAATTCAATTTTGGAGTCTTGCAGGGTGGCATAGTTAGCCCCAAGCTCTTCGCGGAGTATTGATCTCCGTGATGATGGTTCTCTTCTAGATAAAACAAATAGTATAGTGCTCAAGGAGCTGCTCCTGATTGACCTCCTCTATGCAGATGATCTTGTTATTTGTTCCTATAGCCCTGAAGGGCTGCAGAAAGAGTGGGAAGTGCTGCATGAATTCTGTAAAAAATAGATCTCTACTAGTCAATCTCCGGAAAACCAAAGTGTTAATATTCAAGAAAACAAACAACAAATGCAAAATTTACTGTAACAATATTGAAATTGAGAAAGCTGATCAATATAAATATTTAGGTGTGTGGTTTAATGCAAAAAAGTTTGATTACCTTGGCACTGCACAAACCTACTTAGTCCAACAAGCAAATAAAGCAGGGTCTATAAAGTAGCAGGTCCTGTTGTACGCAAATTAAGACACGCTTCCTATCAAAATGTTCAACTCTCAAATGTCACAATTCACATTTTCCACTTCTTCTCTAGCTTAAACCATCTGCCAGATTCACTTCAAACTAGGTGGAAATGTACCTTGGGCGTCTCTGCAAAATTTGTTTCAATAGTCATTCTCCATAGATTTTTTAGATTTTATGTAAATTTGGTTTTGTTTAATCTTAAAATATCTTCTCAGAAACCACTCAGCCATTTGCTTTGAAATTGCATGGGGATACTTGTGGGGACTCTCAGACCTTGATTAGTTCACCAGGTGGTGCTGCACTTCTTTATATTTGTTTTTGTGTTTTACCGATTTTTGACATCTGCAAAAAAAATGTCACTCAGACTGTCCTGAAACTTGGTGGGATTGTAGCTTATGGGAGGATTAATCAAAATCATTCACCAGGTGCTGATATTCTGGATCCATGATATTTATTGAATTTTTCAATTTAGACATCTGTCAGTTAATGCTAGCATCACTATTGATTACCATGTTAGTCAAAGGGGATTGCAAAAGACACTCACATTTTTTTTACTTCCTCTCCAACATCCTCAGTCCCTTGACTAGAGTAGGACTTATTATGGACTGAAAGTCAAGGTCAGCTAAGGACAGGCTGTTCACACAGCTCTCTTCTTACACATGTAGTAGCTTGTCTTGTCCTTATTTTCATATTTATATCATGTTACCTTTATATTATACATGTTATTGTATCTGCATTAGCTGGAGTATTATTACTCGAAATATAATATGTTTATAATGTAGGGATGTATGATAAATGGGTCAGTATTGACCTGTATTGATAGATAAAATTTTTGTTTACTTACTTGGTATGTGGTTTCGTTGGTGACATACATTACACACACGCCTTTAGTATGAAGTTAGATAATTGTCACATGATCAATCCTAACAAGACTCAAAAACTTCGGGGAAAAATTAATTTCTCCTGTGACTAGAATGCGGTAATTGTGACACCAGTGAATTGGAGATGAGATCCAACTCTATGGGACAGGCAGAGATGGACGCTTTATCCATTGGCCAGAAAAATGTGAAGGTATTTATGTGGACATGTGTTTATCAGCTGTTTTCACTTTCTTAATTGTTTGGTAAACATGGCCATGATTTGCCAGGCTGTATCTACAAGCCAGCTGTTCAAGGTGACAAGCTTTTAGGTACTGAACCATTTGGACATAAGGAATTTGTATGGATGGAACAGCATTAATTACTTTTCTCCTGTGGGTGGAGTTCAGACCTCATGGTGAAAATGTATGGTCAACCAAAGGTAATGTGATATGTACATAGCTGCAGTGATGTGTGGGATTTAATAGAGAAAGTAGATGATTGTTTTGTGGGTTATTACAGGTAATAAGTGGTCCCTGTCGCCAGAGACCATCTCTTCAGCAACAAAAGCTGGTCTTCTTGGACAGGTGGTTTCTCATGATAGGGTGGTGAACATGGGGAGGGTGGTTTCTCGTGATAAGGTGAATAACGTGGGGAGTATTTGACTCCCAACTTTGCAAAGTGGACTGTCACGAGGACAATCTGGACAATCTGTCACAACAGAGGTCTGCAGTCAGTGCTACCTCTCTATATGAAAAGCAGTTCCCGGCTTCCAGTGCTAATCACAACAAATGTTAGGCTTGTTTGTTGTTATCAGAGAATCCTGCCAGACTGACAGTCTTCATACACAGACCTTTTATTGAGGTAGCAGCCCTGAGTGTGTGGAGAGAAGCTGGTGATCAATCCGCCAACATAGACCTGAAAGGGTTATTCCAAAGGTGGCGTAATTCATGATTAGTTATAAACAGGTGATGTCATTATTATGCATCCCCACAGGAGGGATGCATATGGTGTTTAGTCTTGCTGTCTCTGTCGCCTGCATGTCTTATTTTCCTTATATTTCTGTCCCCTCTTGACCTTTTGCCTCCTAACGTGGTACATAAAATCTATGGGTCTAGGAAATTTTTCCCGTATAATATATGACCTTGAAGTCAAAGGTCAAAGTCAAATCCTTGTTGCATTTTTGTGCTGACTCAGTAATTTTGACATATTGGCATATACCTTCTTAATGGTGCATCGTAGGCCCAATTTTACATTTAAACTTTAATAGGAAAGTACCTATAGGCTTTCAATTGTATGGTTTATTTTAAACCTGGGTGACCTTGAAAGGTCAAATTGCATGCATTCCTGTTGATGACTATGAAAGTCAATGGGGATTACAATTTATATTTTCAATTTCTCAAAAACAATTGGCCAGATTCACTTCAAACTTGGTGGGGATGTACATGAAGCAGATATCTACCAACTATGTTCAAATGGTCATGCTCCAATGGTTTTTGGATTTTCAATGTTTTTTTTGGGGGGGGGGGGATTTTGCATTCCTATTGATTACCTCGTAGGTCAGTGGGGTCTGCAATGGTAGTTCACTTTTGGCTTTTTTGACTTCTTCAAAACTGTAGGCCAGATTCACTTGAAACTTTTGGTACAGATACTCCATATATTTGGGGATTTCTTTTCATATGATTGTGGATGACCTTCAGGTCATAGATCAAGGTGACAATGCCTTGTAAAATAAAATAGTTTCCCTGCCACATCTTCAAATGGGTATGATTGAAGTCCATCAAACTTTGTCATCATTTACCCAGGTGTGCTTCCCTTAAATTTGCTCAAAGATGACCTTGAGGTCAAAAGTCAAGGTCAAACTTTCTGAAGAAAAATGGTGGCCCCTCTTAGAAGGGTGGCCTTTAGTGAGAGGTGCCTGCTCAGGGGATGCATAATGTTTTTCACACAAAAAACTCGCTTCTAGCTGAAGACCAGTTTTAAATAGGTGATGTCAATACTGTAAATTGCTTTATTTTCGCGTGTTTAAATTTTCACGGTTTTAGTATTTTTGACATTTCACTGTAGCTTTAATTTCACTGTTTTGGACATAATTCCGATTCTAACAATGTTAAAATACTATTTCGCTGTGTTTTCATTTTCATGGTTTTGTGCCATCAGCGAAATAAGCGAAATTAAGAATACAGCGAAATTAAAGCAATTTACAGTATTTAAATAAGTGTTAATTATGAATCACTAGTTTTAAATAGGAGGTCATTAATGAGGACTATTTTTAAATAGGTGTTCATTATTCAGCACTAGTTTTAAATAGATGATGTCATTATTGAGGACTAGGTTAAAAAATTTTATGTCATTGAAGACTAGTTTTAATAGGAATGTCACTATTGAGGACGCACATCACAATTTATGTTGATATTTTTTTGTAGCCTCATGTTATTGAGAACCATGTAGGTGTTAAAATTGTCTGGCTCTCTATTCTCAAGTCATAAAAAGAAATATATTTTATATAACTCAGCATGTTGTAGTTAAAAACAAAAACAAAAAAATCATGAGGGTTTCAGTTCCATGTTAACAGTAGTGACCCTTCACCGGGGGTTTCAAGGCAAACCCAGGGTTCAGTTACAGACTTTGATGTGCTGGCTGCATTGTGCATATGCTAATTAATCAGATAAGACTTTCTACTCCCAGCAAGATGCCAGCTAGAGGCCTTGTTCTTGTCTCAGAGGAGAAAATAGTCTTAGTTCTTATCATGATTGTTGAGGCATCGGAGCATATGGATCAAATCATTTCCAGGAATATTAACTACTGACCAGGATTAGGAGGTCCTATGGGAATAACACTCCCTGACGAGCTCAGAACAAAGAGCGAAATCGGTCGGAGTTTTCACTGGTCTTAAGTTTTGACTGCCACTGGCCTTGCCTAGTCTTATTTACCTATGGGAATAACCATCACACCTCAAGATGAGTTCCTTTCTGGTTCTCAGTTTCCAGCCTATTGTTTACAGCTTGATGGCTGACATCAGCTGCAATGTAGGATGATCAGCTCTGTCTCTCTTTGTTTGGTGCAGGAGCCAACCATTGCGTATGTATTATTTATGGACTGCCCTTGAGCAGTAAGCTACTCCTCATTACATGACCACAGTGTGCAGTTGTTATAACAGGTATTTGCTGCAGTCATAAAGGACTGTCTCTGTATATGTGTGTGTAAAGCCAACACCTTTTACTCCCACATCAAGCCCCAGAAAGCTCTACAGTCAAACCTGCATAGGTGTCTACCTGGACTACCTCCAAGCTGGTGGGGTAAACTGAGACCGACTCCTAATTATGACAGTCTGTTATAATTAGGAGCCAGTCCAGTGTACCCCATCACTATGTTAAGTGATTTTATATGATTTTGTGGGCTGCTTACCAAAACGTTCACTTTTCACAAGTGTCCAGGAGTGGTTATTAAGGCAGGGTTCTGCTGTATTACAGTATACTATCCCTGTACAGTCCGTCAGGTGGACAGCACTGGGTGGGTGGGACATGTTTTAAAAGACAGGTGACTTTCTCTGAGAGCTTGATCACCGTCAGCGTACACTTGGGTTTTTATGTTGCTATGTCATGTGACGTGGTGAAATACTCGTTTTGGTCCAGGATTTTTTTCGTATTATGTTTTCAAGAATTGACCTATTGTTATTTTCTCCCCATTGGTAATATCATTTCACTAGAGAGAAACAGTTACTGGTGCTGCCACATTGACAGTCATATTGAATATACTAACACAACTTAACATTATCGTTATACCAAATTTCCCACATTTATACAACATGCCAACCCTTCAGTTCACTCAAATGGCTTCCATTATCGCTCACCTTATATTCTATTGGTGCCCAGTTTACATTATCAGGTGTAGTACAGCTCTATACATATATGTCTAGCTAATTGCTAAAGTGAGCATTTGTTTCACTGGGATGAAATTGCAAGGTGGGGGGGGGGGCTGTACATAGCAAATTTCTCCAACTCTGTCAGCCAGAGCTGACAGTAATACAGATCTGCTTGCTTTATTGTTCAATTTTATTACGGTGAACTGCAAGAGAACTTTTGACGATCCCAAACTTGTTCCAAACTCAAAATTGGCGACATATTGATTTTATTGTTGAATGTTGTCATTCATGAGAATATACCTGACGAAATCTACTTTTGCTTCAGCAAATGTATTTCTAGTTCTCAGTTTTAATATTGATTCATCAGACATAGAGTATGACTCCCAAATTCAGTAAATTTTAGTTATACAAGTGTCTTTATGTCTAGGACCTCTTCCTGATAGTCATTACATACTGCAGTATAAACTCTATACACTCAATAAGCTAACCTGTCCCTATCTAACCTTTATACATATGGAGGTACTATTGTACATATTGTATGCTCACATTCCTCTGTAGAATTTTGACCTGTGCTATATCAGCCCAAATATAGTAAAGGGTCTTCAGTGGGTAACTGCTCCGAACATGTTTTGGAGCCTGTACCCATGCATGTCTCTCTGAGTAGCGGCTCTTTGTCTGAGCTAAATATTCAGCAAAGACAACCCACATGATGAAAAAAATATGAACGCGTCAAGTGATGCATGAGCTTAACAAGTGAATCTTTGCTTATAAATGCAGAGCTTCAACATGAATAAAGAAAACCTGTCAGACCAAACATAATTACTACATTTGTATAGTACAAGTTCAGATAAGAATAATTTGACTTACCTCTGAACTAGTATGTACCCTTTCTAGTGTCATAATTGTTGTCTTGGCAAGAAATCTGACAGGTATAATTCTGTGATGTGTAAGGTCTCTGAAATTATTATTTACTATTTTTATTTTATTATTATTTTTTTTCATTTGTCATATTTGTTTAGATTGGTCGTATGTATCATAAAGCCTGTAGAATGCATTTTTTTATGCTGTGTACAAATTTTGCCATGAATGCTTCCTGAGTAGATAGCTTCACTTTTTCTGCTTGAAATGAAAATGCAAACCAATCAAGTGGGTTGTGAATTAATAAATCCATCCATTTACAAATTTATAAAATTGCTCAAGGATTACACACATGTTCACATAAAATAAGAAAATTGTAGTTTTGTTATTTCCCTATATGTATGTGGCCAATTATGGGATAGAATGTGAATAGTTTGTAGCATGGCTGAAAAAACACACGGCTTTATTGCAAAATGATGTTTAAATAGAGTAGTAATCTTGAGCATTGATAACGCTTTGAAATGAGATCTGTCACATCAAAGGGCTGGGGTTATAACTTTCCTGAACCATTTGTACTGAGTAGGTCAAAGGTAAAATGACTGGTGTGTTTATAATCACCAGATTGAGTGATCATTTGTGCGGTTTCCATGGCAGTGGTCATGACAACAACATATTTGTGAAGGTCATGTGAGGCAAAATAAGTTAAGAAATATCCGTGTTAATATGACGATGCCATTCACTAATGTCAGTACTGCAGAGCTCCAAATTCGAAAATTTTCTCAAAAGCTCAAAGTGACAATAATTCAGTCAACCACTGAGTTTCAGTGTATTATTGAAGCTCCAACCCATACCAAGTTTTACATACATAATTTTTTTAAAAAAAATAAATAAATAAAAAAATGTCAAGGGATGAAAAGTGCCAGGCGGATACTTACTCAAACAACCATGAGAGTTGAGGTGAGAGCATGTCAAGGGGAGTTGGTGTCAGTGCTAGCCGGGTCATCAGGAAGTGGTCTAGTTTAACCCTTTGATGTCTCACAAAGCCATTTTCCAGTTTGAATTAACCGTTTAGAAACAGAAATGTAGCAACTTTAATGAAGCAAATGTATATAGTGTAGCCTTGTGTACATCAATGCTTGCTGTTTGTGTTTCTCTCAGAGGATTTTAGCTGTACATATAGTGGATAGAGTGTTTTATGTTTTCAAGTGCTAAGTGAGTAAATGTGGTGGAAGAGTTGTCAAATTACACTTTTTTCAGGGTGATAAGAGTTAAGTTAGTTGTCATCAGTGCCCTGTGTTCCATAGTTACCATTACTACGGACTTTAATGATAAAAGGCAGACTTTTTTTTTTGTTATTATTATTATTATTATTATTTTACCCCAGAAGTATATTCTAAATCATCTGGTTTTTGCATGTCTGTAATATGTAAAAGACAGCTTGTCACTCAGTAAATTGTGCATCAGAATTGAAGTTTTTATCTAGTATTGATTGATACTAATTGAGTACTACGTATAAATGGTTTCTACCATAATTAATTGTTTGAACCAGTCAGCAAGATATATGATCAGTGATAAATTCTCAAATAAATGGATTCTTCAAGCATTTCCAACTTGAAAATGTCACTGGAAAAACTGCTTTTATGAAATTAATCACAGGTTCAGAAAAATGTGTCAAGTCTTAGGTCTGCTGCACTCCACAGACTGTGGCCATTTACGTCACATAAATAGTACAAACTAGCTTGTTTTAATTTATGATATGAAGATAGTCAAAATCTAACTTAGTGGAAAAATTATCTCCAAAGCAAAACAGTTGCATTGTTTTTGAAAGCTTAGTGTCTTAAGCCCACAAGTAGCGTGATGTGTTCAGACAGTTGCCTGGGAGGGAAGGCCTTGCTGCTAGTTGCAAGTACATGCAATGCCATCGGGTGAGGGAGAAATTATAACCTTCCCAAAATAGCACAAATGCTGGGCTATCCCTTCATCATGATGTCATTCATGACTGCTTTCCTACAGGCAGTGGATGTAGGATTGCCCTACCTTTGGTTTTTCAATGACCACAGCACCATCAGGCAGTTATCAATAACTTTTTATAATTGTAACCAAGGCTTTCCCACCGGTCAACCAATGTTCACCCAAGTAACTTTGCACATATGGTGGGCCTACATTACATGATCACATTGAATTTTTACCTTGATTTTAGGACAGTGCAATCTGAACATGCTGAAGGAATGATTTCTCCAAGGCTACACTATCAGTTGAAACAATATGAATTCCTGTACAGCAGGAAGACCAGGCTGCTTGAACGGTAGCACCAGATGAAAGGGTGTGATACCTGTCCATTGTTAGGCCTGTCAGAGTTGACAGAGTGTCTATACTTATACTGCCTACAACGACCTGCAAAGGAAAGAAGGAAAAAGTAACCATTTCAAAATAACTCTTATAACAAAACCTGGAACCCAGTCAAGTTTTGTATAAGCTTTGTATTCATTCCTTTAAATTCATTGTACGTAATCAGTAAACAGATAAATTTCGCATAATTGGAACTATACAATAACATGTTCAATAGATTTACTGACAGAACGTCTACAGTCTATGCAGTCAATGACAATAGACCTAAGTTTTCAGAGGTTAACTATCAGAATATGTTTTGGAGCCTTCACCCATAAATGTTTTCTTTAATTCCTTGCAATTGCTTGAGCCTTGCATTTATAAAAGTTAACCAACCTGACAAATAATAAATATGAAGACAATGCCCAGACAGGTGGATCTCCCCATAATTCCAGCTGCAGTCACCTTGGTCGCTTGAAATTTTGATATAAAATTCAGAATATACTGTGCATGATGTTGGTTTACTGGGACATTTCAGACCTGTTCAGGCTTTGTTTGTTTCGATGTTTGGTGTTGACTACATCCCAGGAGACTGATAATGTAGATCAGAGTAGCACTTTCTCCCAGGCTCCCACACTGGGCCACACAGCTGCTCTGGGGTGACCTCACCCTTTTGTCACAGCCTCCATTTCTATCAGGGTGTTGCGCCTGCCACACATTGCTGGCACAGACCAGCAATCAACATAGTTTTAACATCATTTTGACCTTTGCCCTTGCACTTGAGCAAGCAGGAGTTGTTAGTCACAGATTAATTACACCCTTGGCACCTGCCTGTAAGCCCATGTATACATTGCACATCATTTCATTGATATTTATGTAGGCAGTGTGGGGCAGCCGTGCATCAAGGGTAACATTATACTAATCATATGAGTGCCCTGTATGCACTGTGGGTCAAGTTGCTCTGTGAGGTTTACACCCTCCCACCCCCTTTAACTCTCTGCATGTCCTTGCATCGTGAGAACTGAATACATGCTGTACATGTATATGGTCATCATCTCCACCAAGTGAACATGGATACATGCTGCAAGCAGCCTCTCATACTGGTAAATTTACTGTAAATTGCTTTAATTTTGTTGTTTTCATATTTTCACTTATTTCACTGATGGTACAAAACAATGAAAATAATCACACAGTGAAATAGTATTTTGACATTGTTTAAATAGGAATTGTCGAAAATAGTGAAATTAAAAGTGAAATGTCAAAAATACAAAAAAAACGTGGAAATTTAAACATGCAGAAAAAAAAGCAATGTACAGTATACATGGAAATTGACTCTTACATTTAAAATTATGGCCTGAAAGATGAACTAAGTGAGACCTCCCATACCAGTGGCCATATACAGCAGGTACATGGACCAGCATTATGTAGTTGTCCATATCAGGGATGGGTCTAGATATTTCAGAAAGTTAGGGCTACCACATCACAAATGGGAGTTTAATAGGCAGACGGTCCTGGGTAACTCTTAAATGTATTTAAAAAAAAAAAAAAATTCTTGTGAATACCCTGTCTCCAGTAAATGTAAGAGAACTGGCACGTGCAGGGAACACCCCAATCAGAATTTGCCCATTCATCTGAAGTCCAGCTGTCTAACAGAGCAAACATAAATGCGAATGTATAGAATTTAGATGGATTTGCCTGCTCAGCAGACCTAGATCCATATAAGTATTGTCCACTCCACTCACAGAGTACAGATTTCATAATGTCTACTTAAGAAACTGGTACCAGGAGACATAGTGTGTTAGAGGAACTGGTACCAGGAGACACTGTTTTAGAGGAACTGGTACCAGGAGACACTATTTTAGTGGAACTGGTACCAGGAGACACTGTTTTAGGGGAACTGGTACCAGGAGACACTATTTTAGTGGAACTGGTACCAGGAGACACTGTTTTAGTGGAACTGGTACCAGGAAACACTATTTTAGTGGAACTGGTACCAGGAGACACTGTTTTAGAGGAACTGGTACCAGGAGACACAGTGTTTTAGTGGAACTGGTCCAGTGGATCCAGAATGAGAAGGAGTAGGCACTGTACTGTGGTCCAGTGGGTCCAGAATGAGAAGGAGTAGGCACTGTACTGTGGTCCAGTGGGTCCAGAATGAGAAGGAGTAGGCACTGTACTGTGGTCCAGTGGATCCAGAATGAGAAGGAGTAGGCACTGTACTGTGGTCCAGTGGATCCAGAATGAGAAGGAGTAGGCACTGTACTGTGGTCCAGTGGATCCGCATAAATCTGGATTCATGAATGAACAATATTTGTGGACAGAATAATACAGCAGATGTGACAGCTATATAATATCATTATGTACATAGTCAGTTTGGCTGGTTTCACAGAGAAATCTCGTGCACTGATTGCATGTTCCCTAATCTCTGTCAAAGTGACTATAGTGTAGCGGATCAAAACCAACTTAAAAACAGAATCAAACTGATATTTGATAAATGGACTGTTAAAACACAGTGTAATAATAGGTTTATGGCCACTTTGTTATATTGCACTTAGTTTTGTTCATTGATGTTGGTTGCCATGGCGACCAGGATTGATATGCACGTGGCACTTGTGTCTCGCTGGTGTTGCTGTGATTGTAGATGGGGACAGGTGTTCAGTGTTTGCTGGCCACAGTTGACTACCCTCTAGTGGGGTGGGGTGGGGGAGGGTGCACCACTTAGTGGTTTGTATTCATAACATTGAAAAATGCTTGTATTCCACTTCATGCTTCAGAGCCATTATAATCAAACATATTTAACTCTTATCCAGCTATTCGCAAGGAAACTTGTACTCTTCTGCATATTGCAACTATTGCACCACTGACTGTCTCATAAGACAAGTCAGTCAGTCAAATACCGGCTCGTAGTTAGAGAGAAAAAAAAAGACTGGTCCATAAAAAACAACTTCCATCATATTGCTTTGGGCCTAATACCCATATATCCAAAGGGAACTGGGTATTGAGTTTAAAACCGAGGGATGAAAGGGTTAATTTGAAGTGGTGGCATGGTGTATATGTGCAGTGGTCCCCATCTTGAGAGATGTACACTCTGCCCGTACTCTTAAAAAGGGCAAACTTTTAAACGAAAGCTCTTTTTACGAGGGCACAAATGTACATACAGTTTGTATAATGTGATGTTTGCTCATCACACTGGGTCATCAGTTACCACAGGCCACTTGGCCATGAATAGGGGTGGAGCTTTGTTTGTATATTGACCCAGTGTTCATTTTAATTTTAATATATTCATCAAAGTTACAGTAAATATTTTCATGTCCATGGCTGATTTTCAACAGTTGGGAACAAAACAGCAGAGCAAGTGCTGAGTCCATAAACATTGGGCCTGTGGCCCTGGCCTGACAGCTCAATGGACAGTGCCTCATAAAAGCTGTGTCATAACCAGGAACCTACCCGGGTAGAGCTACAATACCTGTCAGGCCACAGACCAGGTACAGAGTTATGATGCCTGTCAGGCCACAGACTAGGTACAGAATTACAATGCCTGTCAGGCCATGGGACAGACTGTAGAGAATCAAAATACCTGTCAGGCCACAGACCAGGTACAGAATAACAATGCCTGTCAGGCCACAGACCAGGCACAGAGTTATGATGCCTGTCAGGCCACAGACCAGGTACAGAGTTATAATGCCTGTCAGGCCACAGACCAGGTACAGAGTTATGATGCCTGTCAGGCCACAGACTAGGTACAGTGCCTGTCAGGCCACAAACCAGGTACAGTGCCTGCCAGGCCACAATACAGGTACAGTGCTTGCCAGGCCACAATACAGGTACAGTACCTGTCAGGCCACAGACCAGGTGCAGAATTACAATGCCTGTCAGTCCATAGATCCACTGACACCACTGTGCTGTAAAAAACTGCTACAGTGTATCCGAGTTACACACACACAATAAATATGTTTCAAGTACATCTATAGTTTTGTTTTAACCTAAAGCTTTCAGCTGGCATTTTGCAAGGATAATAGTGGCAGTTTTTGTTCTTCTGTGAGGTGAATGTATTTCTTGCTGTTAAAATAGCCCCCCCCCCCCAAGAAGCTGATATATTAACCTAGACATCAGGTATCATTTAAATTTGACCATCCCAGAGGCTGTCCAACTGTCACAAATTTGCTTAAATTGTGATATGCGGATGTTGTCATTTTATAGAATTCCATAATTTTAATATTGGACTCTTGTACAAAATTTTAGCCCAATCAAGTGATTCAATACTTCCATATTAAAGTTATGTAAAATTGATAATAACATTGAAAGATAGAACAATTGTACATTCAGATAAACTGCAGAATTTCGTTTATTGTAAATTTACATAACTTTGCTGTATTTTTTATTTTCGCTTGTTTTGCTACTGTCACACAACTGTGAAAATCAAAACACAATTAAGTGGTATTCAAATATAGGTTTCACACAAACTGTGGCCAAAGATATGAGATTCAAACTTCAGTTAAATGAGATACAAACAAAAATCCAGGAAATTGATTATAGGTGACAAAAAACAAGTACATTTACAGTAATATCATTCAGTGATGTCAGGTGTTAGGACAGGACATGTACGACCGTGGGAGTGGTTGACAAACTGTACATGGAAGTGGCCAAACCTGTGTCACTGCATTAATAGGCACCTGGGCCTGTCACTTCACCTGTTTGTCAGAAAACTGCACAGAATTTCAGGAATGAGCAGACTTCAGAGTAGAATGTCGAGAATTCGAAAAATGGGCATGGATGATCTTAGAGTGCTATATTAGTAGCAGCTTATCTAATGAATATCAATTCAGATACAGGTCACAATCAACAGTGATATATCTCTGGAATTTAACCAATTGATAACATAGCACAGGAAAAATTATAGATGTACCCAATTATGCCTTTTGAGAACCCTTACCCTCTTATGCCTTTTGAGAACCCTTACCCTCTTAAGCAACCACTCCCATTTTTCTGGCACAAAACTTCTGAAGTACTAGAAACTTATATATATATATATATATATATATATAATTTACCAATTGGTAGAGCTGAAAAGTTTCAAATTTAGGTCTACAATTGGAGCTTACTTCATTTAACTCATTCGATACTATGGTCACAGGCCTTGGTCAGTGGTTCTGGCATTGCTTGGCAAGTCATGCTGCAGCTGCCCTTGCGGCAGCTGCAGTATGACTTGCCAGGCAGTGTCAGAACCACTGACTTAAGACTATAGGCATGTTGGTACTTGAATGAAAGCTCTTTTCATGAAGAATTTGAATATGCAATTGTTGTCTTAAATCTAGGTAAATATATGGAAAAATCAGGGACTGGTATGGAATGAGTTAATTTTTCGTACATACCAGGGATAATATGACAGTAGTGTTGACTTTTTGTTATAATTTGAAGTTATTAGGCCACTTGGTCCTGTCTTAACTGGCTGCTAAAGTGTCTGTTGTCTCAACACCATTGATTTTTCCTGGCTGCGAGATATTTGTTATCTCACCACCATTGATCTGGGAATTATTTCTTTTAATTGAAACATTGACTTGTACGTGTACAGGGATCTTATTAATTGTGATCATGTAAAGTAGAACTTAGTAAAGACTAAGTGTAAAAAACACGAAGACATTACATGTTTTAGCTCACTTGACTTGGCAGTCAAGTTATAGTATTGTGGAATAATTTATTTGCTTTGAATGAGAAAGGATTTATTTCAAGAAAAAAAATCAGCCAGAGTATGTGATAGATCAGCAAGGTGTGGTAAAGATCAAAGCTGAGTGAGTAGCATGAATCCAAATGAAGTCAGCACTTTCTTTCATATCCATTTCTCAGCATTCTATCAGAGATATAGTGCTCCAAATCAAAATACATTATCACCACAAATCATGCTTATTAAGTCCTCAGATTTGTGGCAAAGTCTTCATAATATGATGCAGCCCAAAAAGATGTCCCAGACATTGGATGCTTAGGATTTTTTTCTGTAAGTGTTGGTTTTGCCAGAACAAAGCAAATGTCAATACTTTAATGTATAGTGAACCTCCATATAATGATACCATCCATAGCCTGGTGAAAGGTGTCATAGTGAACCTCCATGTAATGATACCATCCATAGCCTGGTGAAAGGTGTCATAGTGAACCTCCATATAATGATACCATCCATAGCCCGGTGAAAGGTGTCATAGTGAACCTCCATATAATGATACCATCCATAGCCCGGTGAAAGGTGTCATAGTGAACCTCCATATAATGATACCATCCATAGCCCGGTGAAAGGTGTCATACATGTATATCTGAAAACTGAGTCCAGTAGCAAAGGATTTTGACTTGAAGTGCCTCAAAACTTGTGTCAATAAATGAATATAACTGAGTTTCATTATAAAGAGGTTTCCAAAGTATAAATGAAATGTCATGTTTTCAGCTAATAATATTGAGAACTCAATAATAAAATAGAATGTTGAAAAAATAGACTTAGTGTTTAGAGAAGTATACCTTAGTTAATTTTCTGTAATAAACAGGCAATGTGTAACCTCTTAATGAAAAAGTAGATGTTATGCTTGCATGAAATTGGAATGAAAAGGTTTTCAAGTCTTGTATAATTACCCAGCCAGGGACATTGACCAGGAAGCAGTGAATTATTAACAATTTGTGTATAGCTTCAGTTTCCAAAAATATACACTTTAAATGCAGATTGAAATTAATTCAGAGCTTCATTTTATAAGTGTACCTTGTTTGTACATGTAAGTTGCTATATGAAGCTGAAAATTCACTGAAGGATAAAAAGACACACATTTTTGGAGAGCTATGAACAATTTGTAGATGCAGTTTACTGAGCTGTCATGAATGCCGATGACTTAGTGTCCAGAAGAAGGGAAGTCAGAAGGACGTCCACAGATCATTTCTTCCCTTGCTTTTAGTTGGCTTTTAATTTGCTGTGGTTAATTAATTTGTTCCGAAATATGCTAATTATTTTTTTAAACATTTAAGCAATGTTCTGTGAGTATGAATAAAGATGTATACAATGTTCCTGCCAGTAAGAGTCTGTGATCCAATAGGTACCCCCACCTCATTTCGATCAGGAACAGCTCAAAGTCTATGACTATCATTTGATGATTTTTTGCTATAATATTGAAAATCAAGGTCCACAGGGGAAGCCATTTAACTTGAATTCATATTCGCTATGATGGTGCCTTATCCATTATCACTCAACAAGGAAGTAAATGTACATGTAGCTGTATTTATGGCAGAGGCCTGTATATAACATACCAACACAGGTTGGTCTTGCCAAACTAGCAACTTGTATGAAATAAGCTGTTTAAAAAGTCAGATTTATGTTCTGTAGACTGACTGAGCTTGATAGAAGAACAGTCATCACATGTCTGGCACTGGTATTCTTTATTATGACAAATGTTAGTAGCATGCACTGGTTGGCCTTCAGTCTGCCTATATCTTGATGGCTGCTGGTCACATTTCCCAGGTGACAGGGTGGCAGATTTTTGTAGGATATTAATATGTATATCCCTTGTTTTATGTGTGCCCTGGACACTTATTGGGAGTGGCTGAGTATTAAATACATTGTATCAGCTTATGAATACTTTGTATATTTCATTTTTAAAATGTACACATGTAAATACATTGTACAATTTTGCCTGGCATTATCTGCTAGTGCATCACACTTGAACAAAATTATAATTTTTCATGTTATTTTTTCAAATTAGTAAGGATATATATACATGTATATCTGATCTGCAATAATGCATGTGACATTTTTAAAAATTACCGAAGATTCTGTGACAAAAACTATGGATCTGAAAGGACTGTGCAAAATTCCTTTATTTAAGTTGGTTATGTTCAAATTTGCAATGCTTGTATCAGGTAACAGAAGTTTGCGTGTGCCTACATTGATTGAGCCACAGTGTATATTTGAACTGGCGCTAGATTGACAGATGTGAAGACCATTGTATTGGTTGCTGTACACTCCTTACCCTTCATCCCCCTTGTAATGAAGCTTTAATATATCCATACTACGTGGTCTGAATCGTAAATTATGACCAACAGGCTGTGTGTCCAGAATATTTACCTGCAAGATTAAGGCTGATAAGGCAGTGTCTGCTAATGAGAGGGTTATACAACGTAAGCCTTTGATCAGGTTCTGTATTTCACTCCCAGTGTCATGCTCACAATCACTGCCACACTTTTGGTGGCTTTTTTTCCCTGTCCGTATTTCTCAGTTATGTCTCTGTCATGAAACTGTGTTGATAACTGGACTGTTGATAAACAGGTGTATCAGTTGACACACAGTTTATAATGAGACAGATAAACTGCGTCAGGCTGTTAGACTGATCCCTTTACCTGGCAGTGGATTACACATGAGGGTTAAGAGAAAAAGATTTAATAGCAGGTTTACCGTTATGTACCGGCTGTAAGGATGGATACACCTCTAAGTAGTCGACTACTGCAGCTTGAACATTGTGAACAAAGATCTCGATTATGATACGGAAGGAACATGTACTTAAATCAGGTGATTTGACAGTTATATTGAGGGGACATCAATGGAGAAACCAAATATGCAGGTGAGATGCTGTTTATTCACTAATTACATTTGTTGATGTCTCTCCATAAATCAAGGACTCAAGGAATGAGGATCTAACCGTACGAGTATTTTGGGTGGCATTATTATACGATCAATGCCTGAGGCTGGGTCCTCGGAACCCACAACATAGAGTGTGTGCTGCAATGCCAAAACTGATACATAGAGATATTTTATCAATGTTGACTGTCTAGTGTGTGGTATACAAATGTTCACAAACACATAACGTCTCGCCACTTCTGACTCAACACGATTTGTTTGTCCAAACATGATAGTTGCTCAGGACAAATCATGGAAGGTACTATATGAAAACTATGACAAATATGATAAAATATGAACTGGCGGGACAGTTGAGGTCCCGTTACTTTTTTGAGTAAAACATATGAAGGGTGAATCAGTTTGTTGTGGCTGAGGAGTGTGAAAGCCTTCCAGTGTGTTCTGATCTAGAAGGTGATTTCCACATTGTTATACCTGTCAATATCCACTGTCAAGAAAGAGGGAGTTTGTTTTTATCCATCCATCCATCCATCTGTCTGTCTGTCTGTGTCGATCTATCTATTTTTTTCTGTTTTTCATTTTTTTCTCCTTTTTTTAGGGGGGAGTGTTTTTGTTTTTATTTTTGTTCGAGTGGGGGAGATTATGAAATTTAACAAAGAATAACAAAGAAATAAATAAATTTTCATGGGAGAGATTGCCCAAAACAGGCAGCATTTTCACTGAAAAGTTAAAAAAAACTAAGGCTGAAAAATGGGAGACTCTTTCTAAATGAGGGACTCTTGACAGGTATCAATTTTATGCCAAAAAATTCTGCTGAATCAGCAGTCTTCTCATTCTGACATGCTCTACTCGTGGTGACAGTTGTGAAAATAATAATTGTGGTATGTAGATTTTTATGTAAGCCTTGATCTCGTCTCAAATTTTCAATACAGTGTGACTGGATTTTATATGATTAATTAATACAAAACAGGTAAATGGACTGTTGTACCTGATTATCACCATTTACCAACAAACAAATCGAAGCAGCAATATTTTTGGTCACACCTCCTAGAACAGCTGTGTAGACAGTTTGTAGCCATACAGGACATTATGAGACCTGTGTCTTACTGTCCAGTCATTTCTACAGGCTTTATGTCATCAACTGTATTCATTTTAGGCAGAAAGTCTGTCTCTATATCTTTGAATTTTGATCATTAAAAATTGGTCTTGTTTTTTGTGAAAGAAGTATAAATTGAAAAACACAGGTTTCTACCAAATGGAAGAGATATACTAGACAGCTATGCATACATGACAAGTGGAACGACAGGTGATAACCTTTAGCGTAATTAGTTTTAGTGTCTTTCTGCATATTCATCAGAGTTTCTGTCATACAATAACACATTTCTGTCACAGCTGTCAGCTTAGGATATTTGTATACAAAATATAAAAATAAGAGTGAGAAGAAAATACACTCATCCAGGAACGGGCCCCAAAACTATTTGTGTTACTTCCCATTGAAGATCCCAACATAACATGTATGGAGGCTGATTTGACCTTTACTTTATGGGTTTAAGTGGGATATATATATATATATATATATATATATATATATATATATATATATATATATATATATATATATATATATATATATATATATATATATATATATATATATATATATATATATATATATATATATTGTTTTATTTGAGACACATGATCATGATGGTACATGTATATACATAATCAGGTCCATAGTAGAAATGAACATGACATGAAGAAAGAAAAAAGGAAAAAGATTAAAATATAGTCATATATGTGTATAAATTCTGTCGAAAATGCCAGCATGATAGAATAGAATAGTCACTTTTTCCATTGCATAATTGAGAGCAAGAACAATTTGATAATCCACAAATTGTATCATTACTGATTATAACAGGTATAACATCTTATGCCAGTCCCTATGAATAGCAGAGGTATGAAATATATCAGAAGATAACACTGTAGTTATTGAAACATTATTACACTGTCCAAGCCTGGTATACAGATTGAAGATATGCTTTTTCCACATGGAGTCAAATGTATTTACATGGTTAGATACCAGCATATTACTAGCACTGCAGCCCAGTGCATACCCAAAACGTCTACGGAAAGCATTATTATAACTGGCACGCAATTTAGATATGGATTATCAATGATAATATGTAACTTGTATTTTGTACAGTGAACAGAACTGTGAGAGTTATCAGATCATAATATGAACATTGGTAATGTTACACTCAGATCTATCTGTATTAAATACAGTTCCCACAGGCTGGTGATCAGATGTAAAAAATATAAGGTGTAAATAACATGCTGTCAAAAAGACACCTCACTTCTGGCAGGACTAGACTTTCAACCTTCACACATGTGTCACAATAACCCAAGCTGTATACATTGTTCTAATAGTGAACAGTTATTTCTTGTCAACAATTTTCAGGATTTCCTTAGAGACTACCGTATGTCTCTTAATGTGTTTCTCTCATTATATGATATTAACATAGAGTTGTCAGAACAATAAAACTTATCTCTCAGAGATTAAGATAACAATTTTTTGAATACCGACAGTAGCGATATAATTCACTTATCTCTCATATCAGTATTGTCATAGTCCACATGAGTATCAACTTTTTATTTTAAATTTATTATTTCATTTATGCCGTCCACAGTATTATCAACAACTTCATCATGTCTGATAAATAGGGTGCAGTGTGAGGTGTATATATACATGTTAATACTCCCCGTCCAGTGATTGTGTGGATTCTATGACCGAAGGAAACAAAAAGTTATAGTTCCTTTTGGAGATAAATGTTATTCACCCTCATAAAACAAAACAAAAAAATCATTATAAATTACCTGATGGAGCCATGGTTAGTGCTGAAACTAACACTGGTCAAAGATTAAAATGCAACCACCTGATTGGCTGTTGCCCGCTGCCCAAGATAGAATACATGTAGGTGATTTAACATTAACTTTCGGATGATAAGTTGTGGAATTTTCAGATTTTTGCAATGTTTGATTTATAACTTGATTTATAACTTTATCATGGAACTTGGTGAAGGTTTTCATATCACTGTGAGAATAATTTAAATTAAAGGGAATGATTCAAATAATATTCTTCGGTATTGAAAACTTTTCAGATATTTGACAAGTGCAGGAATGTCATTGCAGACAAACAGAAAATATGTGAGCACATGTATGCTTTGTCTGTCAATGAAGCAGAATAAGACTGTCCAAATATGGATTTGCATCAAAGAACAATGTAGGACTGCTGCTTTGTTGTAAGGATCTAGTTATCAATGGCCTGTTATGTGGTAGATCAGCAGGCTTCCTGCTTATCCAGGTGATACTCAGTACAGTGGTCCTTGAGTACGACACCACGGTGGCACTTGAAGTGTATCCTTATTGCATGGTCACCCCGGATGTCAGTACCATGCCACTATCTTTCCTTCCTAGTCAAGGACCTGCTATGAGCATCCATCAAATAAGATCTGTTTGGGTTTGTATACACTCAGAGCTGTAGGTGACAGTGTGGTGTTGATATATGTGACCACAGAGTAACCACATCCAGCACCAATTGACCCTTTGGATTTAAAATGTGCAGGGCACACTGTTGCATGCTGTCACTGTCTTTTGGTCCAGAACCACTTCCTGGTAGTCATTACCCTATTCCACAGTCCAAACTCTTTACTCTCCATAAGCTAATCTGTCACTGTCTAACCTATATACATATGGATTTGTCCCTATTGCACATGTTCTTCTGTAGAATTTTGACATAGGCTGTATTAGCCCAAATAAATTAACTCATTCCATCCTAATGACGCTTTTTCCTGCTAATATCTATATGTTGTCTGCTAATTGTATTTTACTAATTAAGGGATTATTTTCCAAAATTTTGGATGAAACTTGCATGTAAGATCATTCCAAATTATATACCCATGGTCAACAGCTTTCCTTGGTGCACGCTGGGCGCATTGCACCCATAGCATGCCAAGGAAAGCTGTTGAGTTGGCCTTCCATTAGGGTGGAATGAGTGAAAGGTTCTTCAGCAGTTAACTCATCATGTCAGGGGTTTCTTCATTCCTAATGATGACTACATGTGTGTCAACTGCACCTAAAAATGGAAGAGAAATGCATACTGCAATTCCTGTTTTCCACAATGTCCTTGGGGTTATGCCTTCACGTCCCCTGGCATGGCTTCACCACTTATGTCACACACCTGGATGTTAACCCTTTCCCCCTTGAATTAAGACTGAGTCAACAGCTTTCCTTGGCATGGGTTGGGCACTTAGTGCCCAACTCATGCCAAGGAAAGCTGTTGACCTGGGACACGTGATCTTGGTAGATCTCATCTGCAATTCCCAGTCAAACTGTTTTTCATTGACTGTTGAAATTAGTTGAAAACATTGAAACAGACGACATTTGACCACCAGCCAGTTTTGGCCAGTTTAAGGGGAAAAGGGTTAATGCCCCCAGTTCAGCCCCCACCAGCTTGGTACCACTGCAGTGGTCTCATTTACTGGTAAGAAAATTTGGTCTTATAGTAATTTAGGTATCTCACTTTGAGTATACTCTCACAGTATAATATATTCTCTGTTTAGGTTGGCAAATGGTGCATAATTGCAGTGGACAATATTGATACTGCACAGTGTACACACCTTATTCTCTCACGTATACACTGTTTATAGTCTTACAATGTACACTGTTTACACTCCCATATATATACATATATATATATATATATATATATATATATATATATATATATATATATATATATATATATATATACATATATATATACATATATATATATATACATATATATATACATATATATATATATACATATATATATATATATATATATATATATACACACTCCCATATACACTATTAATAGTATACTCTACAGTGTATATGTTGTATGTTCCCATGGTGTATACTGTATACACGTACATGGACTTCCAGTGTACACTGCTTATATTCCCACACTGTACACTCTGTATACTCCCACAAGCTGCACCTGGCCCCCAGTGCACTTTCTGTACATTTCCAGTGTACACTGTTCATACTCCTGCACTGTTTGCTCTGTATGCTTTGAGTATACACTGTTTATACTCCTGCAATGTGTGCTCTATATGCTTTCAGTATACAGAGGGTGGGTAAGGGGTTTCCCGTACTGGTGTACTGGGGCTTTTTATTTACCGTACTGGAGTACTGGAAGCCCTCTTATTTTACGTACGTCCTACTATCCAAAATTTTGAAAGATTTTTATTTTCCGTACTATGTACTCTAGAAAAATAATTAGCTGTACCAGCATACTGAAATCCCCCCTTGCCCCCCTTCTATACACTGCATTTTTATACTCCTGCAATGTGTGCTCTATATGCTTGCAGTGTATACTTTATACTCCTGCAGTGTGTGCTGTATATGCGTGCAGTGTACACTGTTTACACTCCTGCAGTGTGTGCTCTATATGCTTGCAGTGTACACTGTTTATTCTCCTACAATATGTGCTCTATATGCTGCAGTGTACACTGTTCATACTCCTGCAATGTGTGCTCTATATGCTTGCAGTGTACACTGTTTATACTCCTGCAATGTGTGCTCTGTGTGCTTCCAGTGTTCACTTATACTACCAGAGTGTATAATCTATATACTCGCAGTGTCTTTTCTCAGTTTAATTCAACAGTGTAGGACCTACAGGTGGTAAAACTGTCTACAGCATGAAGTATTTATCATTTATAATATTGCTAGATCTGTCAACTTCATGTATTTTTTTCCACATGGAAGTGAGAATAGACATGGGGAAAAAATCAGTAACATGTTTTTTGTCCCCCACAAATTGATACTTGGTAAGAAAAAGTGACAGGTTTCGTGTAAAACAATTGTAGGAAGCAGGAATCGCAGTTTGAAAGTGAGCAAACCACACGCAACCTCTTGAAATAGAAAAAAAGTCTGATAAGAAGGGGACAAAACAAACAAGAACACTGTTCTACAGTCTTTAATCAATAGGATTTTTTTTACAGTCTTAAACATGTCAAATTATAGACCGACAATTAAAGTCTGGATGGATTTTTTAAAGGTAATAGGAAGTGGTCCACTTTTTGCTTCTTGGGTGGGCTCTTTAGCTGTGATGTCACACCACAATGGTCATGTGATACTTAGCTTTTCTTTCAGCTCTGTTAGTGGGGTCAATCAGCCAGGGTATCATTGGTTGAGCTGTTATCCAGCTCTTAAGCTTACAAGAGATTATGTACACTGGCCTGTCCTATGCATATAATTAACATTCGATTAGTCGTCTCCAGACATTTTACTGTGTAGATTCTTGGTATCGACAGGACCAGAGGCTAACAATTTGTGACTTATTCTCTCAGCCCTTTTCTCCAGCTGCCGAAGACATTTGCCCGCAAAACAGGCCAAACACTACCAGGTAAATCACCACATTAAAGACAAGATTCACCATCCATGAACAGGCTTCCAGGAATATACGACTTTTTAACGATCTCCGGTTCTCTAGAAAACGTCTTCACTCAAAGGAATCAGGAAGGCGAATAAAAGGAAAAGCGGGAAAGCAAAGTGTGAACAACAAAATATGTAGTCAAGACATGACCCGCACTTAAACATCACCCACCCAAATATTGCTCATTTCGGTCAATTAAGTATTTTGTATACAAAATATGTAAATTAACATATGATTAGTCACCTGGTGATAAGAGCACTTCTCATTCCGTTTAATATGAGGACAAAAATAATGTGTCAAATATAGGATAGAGCAATTAACCCTTTCCCCCTCAAACCGGCCAAAACCGGCTGGTGGTCAAATGTCGTCTGCTTCAGTGTTTTTAACTAATTTCAACAGTTATGAAAAACAATTTGACTGAGAATTGTACGTGAGACTTATCAAGATCACATGCCCCAGGTCAACAGCTTTCCTTGGCATGGGTTGGGCACTTAGTGCCCAACCCATGCCAAGGAAAGCTGTTGACTCAGTCTTAATTCAAGGGGGAAACGGTTAAAGTTGCAACCACACCAAGTGTACAATGTGTAAATAAATGGCTGATACTGATTAGTGGTCACATTAGAGCACTGGTAAAATGCGGAGCCAGCATATTCCTTGACATGGTTGAAGTGTGTTATCCTCAGCCAGAATACCTCATATTAACCCTGAAAGTGCTGATTTAACACTGTGACAACAGCATTCCTTGAGGCACTTGCACAGTGCCCCAAAGACAGCTGTTGAGTAAAAGTACTTTTTGCTTTAAACAAGGCTTGCTGGTATTTGATTGAAAGGTATCTTCATAGGGAATTTGAACACCTTTAACCATTATATGTTGAACAGTAATAAGAAAACAACTAGAGCTGTGATTAGCACCTTAAGGGTTACAAAGCATTGACACAGAAGTGATGAGGGAGACAATAGGTGATGTCTTGATACTTCAGCCCAGTTTGAGTGGAAAAGGGTTAAAGGGAAAGGTACAAAAATACAGGACATTGAGGTGAATAATAATCCAATGAATACACCAAAAACAAAAACAAAAAATGATGGAGAACTCTTGCTAACTTCCTGGTTGGGCCCTGTGTGTACAGTTACCCAAGCTACCTATGCTACCGTGATTACACCAATACTACATGAAGGTGGCCAGGTAAAGTGGCCAATAAAGTGTGGAATTGAGCAGGAAATCACTGTAGATTCACATAAAACTGAAATAATTAGCCTTAAGGGAAGTTGGTTAAATCGTTACAGATGTTTCAAACATAATTGACTGCAAAGTGTTACCATGTAGAATTTGCACGGTTCCACTTAATATCTAGTGCAGAACATGTCAGATGAATGAAAGCATATCAACTAAGGGAAATTTCTGTTTGATCAGGATTTGAGATGGAACACTGCACACCTATTGGAGATCCTTATTAGATCACTGTTATTGCCCAACATTAGACCTGAGGAAAGTCTGTGAAATAAATTGTGTTTATGAATAAGTAATTGGTGGAATTGTGTTTTCTAAAAGATAAATAGTCAGCCAGTTAAGGGAAGTGGGACCAAGTTTGCTACAAGTTATGTAAAGCTGGTATTCTGTGCTGTGAAAGGAATGGATGACTTTCACCAGAGAGCTCACTTTTGTGCCTGCCATATATTGGTGAATTCAGACTTAAATGTTTGGATTTGACGCCCACGAGTCTGTCAATCTGCTCACTGGCCTGTGGCCAGTCTGCCATGGTTTGGAGCAGAGTATTGTTGTGCTGAGGTTTCTCTGTAGTTTCAAAAAAAATTTAAAAGCAAAAGAATATCTTACATGGCTGAGAGTGAGTTACTATTTTTCTCTCATGAAGGATAGTTGTTGGTGCGGAAAGTCACGAATGACAGCAGGTCGTGAGTGATTTTCCATATCAGTAAAAAAACATAGTACTGTGGTCAAGGTGTGTACAGATACATTGTCAGTCTAAGGAGTGGAGAGTATAGATCAATACTCACTCATTTTAATTGTCTGTTGGTTAGACATTTGTATGTTGCTGTTACTTTAACAGTGGTGGAAAGTTGTACCACTATACACTGTGTTCTTGTAGAACTATGGCACGGTGCGATGGCTCATTGATTGACAAGTACATCTTTTGCTGTTGAAATCTTGTATCAACATGTACATGATGTATATGTTAATTAAATGATGCTAGATGCAACGAAAATTGAACATAGATAAAGGGAGCATGCACCACGAAGAATTATCTTCCTGGTGAGATTTTTAGGAACACTGTTTGCAGATTGTGTTCTCAGCCTACTACATTGTTGCCATGGTGACGTTGTTAGCACCAAATAGGATTGTGTTTTGATACGCACTGAAATGCTTTGGTTTATCAGATTGTGTGCCAAGGTATATCATGGTACCAAACACAATTATGCCCCGTATACTTTGTGAATTTTTTTTTTTTTTTCTGTTGGAAAAAAAGACAGCAGGTTTGCTGATTTAAAAAAGATAACAAAAAATATTGTAAGTGTAACAAAAAGTGCCAAACAAGCCGTGTTAAAACCTAGGGCAAAGGTCAGAGAGACGGTGTCAATGTGTGTGTTGGGGGAAATATTTAATATTATTATCGGATCAACACCAGAGGGCTCTTCCAGCAGACACAAGCTACCAGAGCAGTTTCCAAGAGGCTTGGTATACCAGCCTGGAGTGTCAGGGAAATTTAAAACATAATGGGAGAGCAGAATACTTGTTCACTGTGGACTCTCCAGTTCGACAGCAGTGATATGAAGCGGCCAAGGGTATGTGTGTTTTAGTCATGACTGGGACATGCTGATTTGGTATAAAATATAGTCAGAGACAGCCTCTCAATGCCAGAATTAACTCTTTCAGTGCCAAATTTTGTATTGAGTCAGCAGCTTTTCTTGGCGTGCATTGGGCACAATGGGCCCAATGCATGCGGAGAAAAGCTGTTGACCTTGGATATTCTCTCTGGAACTATAGGCATGCTGGTACTTGAATGAAAGGTCTTTTTTCTTGAGGAATACGAATCTGGGATCCTTATGATAATTCAGACTAGTTTGACTTAAGTAGATCGACTTTAGCTGTGCTTGGCACTGAAAGAGTTAATTGTCACCTGGTAAAGGAATAAAGGACAAGACTCCTTACGTTTATACACACAACTGCCGGGCTTTAGGCTCTAAATATGGAGTGTAAACAGTTTGTACATTTATTAAGAAAGTGCTTTCAATTTGACACACAATGTCACACATTACACTTGGTTTGTGTATGTGACTGGGGTAATATATGTGTACACAAAATTGAGAATAAAAGATGTCTAGCTTGTAAACTTTGTGGCTTTGTTGTAAGTAGCTTAATACAGTACAACAGGAGCAGAAGAGAAACATTAACTAATTAACATGAAGATACAAATCACAAGTGTCAGTATATCATGAGAACAAACCAAGCCAGGCATAATTTTAAATGTGAAAAAATTTAAAACTTTCGTATTATTAAAAAAAACTTGGGTCGATGGTGAAGGGAAACATACATAGGTGTTTTGACAAACTGCCAGGTACAGAGTGGCAGCTGATTGGTTGCCTGACTGCAGAAGGAGACCACATTGTATGTGTTACTTCAAAGTTTATCTCATTCCATACCAGTCCCAGATTTTTCCGTATATTTACCTAGATTTAAGACGAAAATTACATATTTAAATTCTTCATGGAAAGAGCTTTCATTTAAGTACCAACATGCCTATAGCCTTAAGTCAGTGGTTCTGGCACTGCCTGTGACCATAGTATGGAATGAGTTAATGGTACATGTACATGTACAGTTTATCACTAAAATTACACTTTGTTGGCTTCTGGGTGAAGCGCTGGAAACAAAAAGTTGCTGTATCTGTAGGAGAACTGATTATAGATGTAAAATAAAGGAGTTGAATGTTTACATGTAGGCCATTTGTGTATGTATACACAGACGCATATACAAGCACCCATGTGCACACACATGCACACGTGCATGCTCACCCACACATGTGCACACACACCCACACATGTGCACACACACATGTATATGTATGCATGTGATATGTTCATATACATATATGTACATGTATATACAGTACGTGTGTGTATGTGACGGTGTGTATTGTCAATAGTTTTCACAACCTCATCGAAGCGGACCAGAAACTTCGACTGGTCATCTTATAATGTTATATCTGTACCCTACATGTACATACATCTGAAGAAGCTTGATGAGTGGCAAGTGTGTATCTTGACAGGTACGTGATGATTTGGATAGGTTCAACTTTTTTTGTTAAACTAAGATAGAAAATGATTGAATACGACAGTGGTAAATCAGATTGAGATTGAAGATGTCTTATTGGTGACAAAGAATGTTACTGGTAGACTCAGATTGAAGATAAGGTACTGTTGATTGGTTGAAAATAAAGATGGGCAATTAAATGATGAGAGATGATATAACTGATTGAAATCAAAGAGAATTGATTGGTCAATATTTCCTGAAGATAATGAATTAACCATATATGGTGTTGCCATTTGCATCCAACAATTAACAAGATGCAGTTGGAAAGTGTTCTTTGGTTTATTTGCACCGAGTAAAGCACATTAGATGTCAGCCAGTGGGCTGTGTTTCAAACACAAGTCCATTGAAAAAAGACACAAATGGCTTGTCTATTTGGTGCACTGTGATTGGTCAATTAATACAAATACATTGTACTTAGACAGGTGTTGTGGCACAAACATGGCCACCCAAATTAGACAGTGTGATTACCATATCCAAACCGTAGTCCTAATGAAACAAATCCAAGTCAATTCCGACCAAAGGCAATGTTCCTTGGTATGTATAGCTGAAACATATATAGTTCGTATTTACCCAAAAGAGACCAAAACGTAAGTGCAAAGGTCCATAGGGGGGAAAAAAAACTTATCTAGTTTTCACATGACAGAATGCAAAAAGTTTTGTTTGAAATTATAGGCCTATTTCAGTAAATTGGCTTGAACAGTTGTATCATTCATGCACATACAGGACCATACAATTTATGAAAAGGGACCAAAATTTGCATCACATCAAAGAATTTGTAAGCGGAGGTTCTTAACTTGTTGAAAATGTCTATAAAATTCAGTATTTAAAAAGGTACTACTTGCAACCACCATCTCAACAATGATCATCATCTATATAAGTCCACACACTGACACCAACATCAACATCAATCCATCAGAAAAGCCCTCTAGGCCTAAAATGACCATCAATAAGAATCTAAACAACATGATTATATAATTCGATGTGTTTTAGGCATGTAGTTAAAGATATGATGTTGTTTTAAAGGAGATAAACTAAGAGTATTTCAAAAAGGAAAGTGTTTGAATTTCCAAATATAGTAAGTACATTGGTTCAAATGTTAAACATCAGCCAGAAGCAAGTGACATTAGGCTTCAAAGGACTACCTATCAGGGGCAATACCAATATGCCGATATGTGTTTATCATCAACTTTAATAAAGGTATACCTCACAGTCCCTGATACACAGGGGTTATAGAGGTCAAACCACTCTATATCAATGATAATTGAGCAGCAGAGTTACAAAGTAGATGCCTCTGTTGTATTACAGATTGCCTGCTCGTTATACTGTCACAGTTGATGTAATTGTATTATAGCGTTATACATAGTAAAAAATTTGTGGTAATAACCATATGAAAAATTAATTGAAGCAGAAAACGTTTTACTTTCAGCCTGTTTTGTGTTTCTTGTGTGAGTGTAATGGAGAGGGTTAATCAGTTCCATGGTGTCTGTATAAAGGAAAGGGTTAATTACTTTGGTGTGAGTGTAAAGGAGGGGGCTTGATTATTTCCATGATATCAGTGGAAAGAGAAGGATTTCATTACTTACATCGTGTGAGTGGAAAGGAAAGAGTTTGATTTTACTTCCATGGTGTGAATGTAAAGAAATGGGTTTGATTACATGTATGGTATGAGTGTGAATGAAAGGTTTTGATTGCTTACATGGTATTGTATTTGTGTCTTTTTGCCCAGAACCACTTCCTAGTAGTCAATACCCTATTCCGCAGTCCGAACTCTTTACTCTCCATAAGCTAACCTGTCCCCGTCTAACCTATATACATATGGAATTACTATTGTCCATATTGCACACGTTCCTCTGTAAAATTTTGACATAGGCTGTATCAGCCCAAATAAATTAAAGGGTCTTCAGCGGGTAACTACTCAACATGTTTCGGAGCCTTTTACCCGTACATGTCTCTCTGAGTAGCGGCTCCTTGTCTAAGCGAAATATTCAGCAAAGACAACCCACATAATAAAGAATAAATATGAACGTGGCAAATGATGAATTAGCTAAATACGTGAAGTTTTGCTTATAAATACAGAGCTTCATTATGAAGGAAGAATACCTGTCAAGCAAACCATAATTACTATGAGTATGAATGAAGATGTTTGATTACATGTACTTCCATGGTATGAGTGTAACTGAAAGGGTTTGATTACTTCCATGGTGTGAGTGTAAATGAAAGGGTTTCATTACTTCCATGGTGGGAGTGTAAATGAAAAGGTGTGGTTACTTCCATGGTGTGAGTGTAAATGAAATGGTTTGGTTACTTCCATGGCGTGAGTGTAAATGAAATGGTTTGGTTACTTCCATGGCATGAGTGTAAATGAAATGGTTTGGTTACTTCCATGGCGTGAGTGTAAATGAAAGGGTTTGGTTACTTCCATGGTGTGAGTGTAAAGGGAGGGGTTTGGTTACTCACATGGTACATGATGGTATGGGTCTGTGACATAAAATTTGTTATAACTAACCTTCAGTTGGTTGTGAATCTGTGACCGGTGTCATAAATTTAAAACATAAGTCACTTTATTTTCGTTTTAAGCTGGAGATAAAATGTACTGTTGCCTAGGTTAGTGTCATTTAAGATGCATCATCTGTGCTTTCAGTTCCAACAGCTGGTGGTGAGTGGAGAGTTGCCCTGCTCCAAGGAGGAGGCGGCCATCTTAGCTGGCATACAGCTCCACCTCGATGAGGCGTGGCCAGAGGGCGACACCGAGAGTGAGCAGACAGAGGATACCTATGAACTTGAGCGCGACCGGTTACTAAAAACTGATGAGGATGAACCTCGGGAAAAACGGAAAGAAATTATTATACGCAATAGGACTAAGAAATTTGCCAGCAGTCGCAGGCGAGGGAAACTAACTAAAAACCTAAATTGCTTTAATGAACAGAGTGAGCGTTTCTGTATGGGTACCTCCGAGCCAGAACTCTCCAAGTACTTGCCACCTGACTTCAGGTCTTCACGCAAAATTCGGGACCTCATTGAGGTAGGTTGCATTCTTCTATTATACTTTTAGTTTACTCTAAATTAATTTGAAACCACAGTATTGATGTTTGAAAATTCTCATAAAAAGATTGTCACTCGAGCAACATCATACATAGCATAAGGTCAGAATAAGGAAAGCTACGTGCATGAGGCTTGTACAGCTGTCAGGTTTCCATGACAACAGAGTAAAAAACTGATGAATGGAAAAGAGGTATCTAAAATGGAATTTGTATTCTGTGAAATTTGCACTCAGTATCTGCTCTGTGGACCAGGAAAGGGAAAAAATGCAGAACTAATCAGAGCTCCAGACATACCTGCTGCCACAGAGGCTAGGGATAAATTGGGTGTGGACTTCATGACAGTGCATTTACAGTCGGTCTGCTACTCTAGTATGTTGTTTTTTTAAATTGCAAAAAAATGACAGGATAGTTTAAAATTCTGTTGAGTGTAGTTTATTGGTTTTAAAAGTTACAAGCACTCCAAGGTGATCAAAACGGACAAAAAACAAATCTAGTACTTTAAAAAATTGGAAACTGAAGTTGTAAGAAATGGAACTGGGATATGTCTAGTCCTGGCTGTAAGAAGTGACTGGAAGTTAAAACTTCACTGTGAAGGGAGTGGGTTTTACATTGCCTGGCAGGTCATGCTCCAAGTGTCGTAGCCTTGTCAGGCACTGCAAAAACCACTGACCAAGATTCTTATCAGCATATTGTAGGGAAAAAATCAATGCATGCATCTAAAAGAATGGTCAAAAAAATTCGAATTCCAATTACATGTGTATTCGAATAGTGATACAGGGACTTTGGTTTCAAATTATTTCGTCTTAGTACACAAAAAGAACTGATGTCATGTGCTGTTTACTTTGGAACTTTTGCAAGTGTGAAAGAAACACAAATATCACAAAAAATGTGCTCCCTCAGGATCTTTGCTGGTAAATTCATGACATAAAACAGCAAAAAAAAAATATCTCAAATTATATGCACATAAACTTAAATACCATTACAGTATACAGGAGAACCTGAGTCATGTGGGCAGTCTTGGGACTGGGTGAAAGTGCCCTCTTAGCAGAGACCTGATAACATGGGATGTAGAGGGAATGGGCCCGGAGGATGGTACCCATTAACTCATTCCACCCTAATGACACCTTTTCCTACTAATATCTAAATGTCTTCTGTTAATTTTATTTTACTAATTAAGGGTTTATTTTTCAAATTTTGGATGAAACTTGCATGGAAGATCATTCCAAATTATATGCCCATGGTCAACAGCTTTCCTTGGCAGACTCTGGGTGCATTGTGCCCAGTTTGCGCCAAGGTAAGCTGTTAAGTCGGTCGTCTATTTGGGTGGAATGAGTTAAAGACAGGTACCCACTTAGTGGAGGTGCCTACTCAGACAGGATTGTCTGTACTGTAAAATGCTTCAGCATTAACTGGCAATGCCCCAACCAGCCTTGTTAAGCATAAACATATCAGATTCTTTCTCCCTCTTCAAGTAAAGATTAAAGATGGAAACATCTCAACTATCTGGACTTGCATTGTACACAAGGCTTTATTCACATATCATGGCTAAGCCAAAGGACAAGTTATTTATACACAACAATTACAACAAAAGATTTGTTGCTAGCTCAGCTGACTTGTCAGTCACTGAGCTCATTTTATGGTCCCACACTGTTGCCGTCAGTCATCTGTTGTCATCGGTCAACAACAATTGACTTCTTCCAAAACTGTCAGCCAGATTGACTTCAAACTAGGTGGCAGTGTACCTTGGGTGGGTCTCTACCAAGGTTGTACAAATGGTCACATTCCAGTGATTTTTTTTGGGGGGTAGGGGGGCAATTCTTAAACCAGTTTGCTTTGATATCACACAGGAACACACATAGGACTCCTAGTTCTTAATTGGTTCACCAGTTGGTGCTGCAATCTTTTTCTAATTTGTTATGATTTTTGTGTGTTTTTGTTATTTTTGACTTCTTCTCAAGAGCCGTTGCTCAGATTAAGCTGAAACTTTGTGGATATGTTTCTTGTGGAAGGGTCAAACAAAGTTGTTGACTAGGTGTAACTGCTGTGGATTTTTAACGATTTTTCCAGTTTGGGTACTTATCGATAAATGCACCTTTCCTATTGATTACTATGTACATCAATGGGCATATGCATTCTAATGCTAATTCACATTTTCAACTTCTTCTCCAAAATGGTCTTCAGATTGACTTCAAACTTGGTGGTAATGTACCTTGGGTGGGTCTCTACCAGATTTGTTCAAATGGTCATGCTGCATTGATTTGGGGATTTTTATGAATTTTTTTTATCTTGGGGGCGGGGGGGGGGGGGGCAAATCTTAAAACAATGCAAGGGTATATGTACATGTCAGCTGAGCACAGGACTGGCACCACTCTCTTGTTTCAATACATTCAGAATCTATAGATTGTACTCTTTTCAAAAGTGTTTGCTGGTACATTGCTGTGGCTCACTTCAGTAATTTTATTTATTATTTTCAATTTTTGGCTGCGTGGCTTTCCAGGGGCATAACCAGTGTACACAACTGCCAGGGTACCATGAACCCAGCATCACTCTGAGCACAGCCAGAAAGTTGTAAAAACTTGTGTCACTGTGTGATCTGTGATGCATGCACAGATCATGTGACAATTAAAAAATGCAGTTTCAGGGATTTACCAGCAATGATTTCAGGCCTTTAAGTTTACCAACCAAAATATGTGTAATATATTACTAATCAAAGCTTAATTTGGCAAAATTTTAATGATTTGTATCCGAATTATTTATGCACAAATTAGATGATCTTTTGTCAAAGTTATACAGTAATGTGTTTTTGATTCAACAGGAAAGGAATGTTTGTCACATGGCAGGACGGTGGTGATCACAAACTCATCTGTTTGTTGCTGTGCTTTTAGGTGCATTATTACCCAGAATGCCATCTGCGCCACTCATGGCAAGAGGCTGATCTTTTATTAGTCCCTTCTGACCTTTGACCCTGTCATACAAAATGCTTCACTGGGTCACCTTTCCTTAGCTGTAAGAGCCAGAGATACCAAACTTGGCGTGTGGATACTTGGTTGCAGACCATAGTTATGATTGGCTGGTTTCACAGCCCAGTGAAGACACATGTAGTCTGTAACTAAGAAAATACTGCATCTTCAGTATGCTGTAGCTCCTTTTGTAATTACCACTCTCAGTGCCAAATTTAGAACTGAGTCAACACCTTTTCTCAGCGTGCATTGGGCACCATGTGCCCAATGTGCCCAATGCACGCCGAGAAAAGGTGTTGACCTGGGATATTATCTTTGGAACTATAGGCATACTGGTACTTGAATGAAAGGTCTTTTTACAAGGAATACGAATCCGGGATCCTAATGATAATTCAGACTAGTCTGACTTAAGTAGGTTGACTTTAGTTGTGCTTGGTACTGTAAGAGTTAAATGAGCTGAGTCAGGTTACCTGTAGGACACAGTTATTGCATTGGTGGTCAAGTAGCAGCACTGTGTGATGGGATAAGTGAGAACTATATGCCAAGGAAATACAACAATATGACACTGGACAGAGCACAATTCATACACCTATATTAATTAACTCATTCCATACCAGTCCCTGATTTTTCCGTTTATTTACCTAGATTTAAGATGACGATTGCATATTTAAATTCTCCAATGAGAAAACTAGGTGAGTCCGGAGTCTGCTACACCAGACTACCTGAGTAGACATCCGCATCACACAAGCCGAAGGGCGCGTGTGATGCGGATGTCACGAAGGTAGTCTGGTGTAGCAGACTCCAGACGAGCCTAGTTTTCTTTTTATCCCGTACTTAAGTACTATCAATTTTCATTTTTCATTGTAAATTAAGAAAAAACTACTATTAATAATTAAATAAAACATAACAGACACAAGCTTCCCAATGTAGACATACGCGACCTCATTTTATTTTGCTTCTGGTGTATGAATACATTAAGTTCATAAACAAAGTGAACAGTCAACGTAGTCTGGTGCATAGCCACGTAGTATGGTCAGATCCATGCCATATAAGGGAATGAACACAAGAATGGAAAGAAAGTAGTGCAACACAACGTAGTCTGGTGCATAGCCACGTAGTATGGTCAGTCAGACTACGTAGTCTGTATTAAGTCCATTTTTAAAGTAATATGGCCCTAAGTACGGGATAAATGAAAAGAGCTTTTGTTCAAGTACCAACATGCCTCTAGTCTGAAGTCAGTGGTTCTGGCACTGCCTGTCACCATAGTATGGAATGAGTTAAGTTAGTATCTGGGTGTTATTTCGCATTTCAATAATAAAAAATTGTTGAACTGGGATTTATATAGAATAAATTCACCTGTGTATTTGTGACATTTGCATATTTTAAATGCTGTTCACTAAATTTTGATATTTGAATTTGCTGATTTTTTAAGACTCAGAAATGCTAATTTGTAAAGTAGGATTTGTAACTGTTGTCTACTGTCATTTCTTGGGATAATGGTGTGTCATATACCAAAAGTAGGCCACCTTGACCTTTGGCCATGTCATAAAAATGCTTGTCTGGGCCTATTGTTCTGTAATGCAAGAACTACAGATATGGCTGACCTCTTTTGCTTGGGGGGGGGGGGGGGGGGGCTCGCTGTGTATTGCCATGTTATATGACTGCCCTTGTTTGAATTGTCATATTTGCCCCACTGTTAGTTTCCTTGTTGGTGGGGGTTAATAAGAATTGTTATTGTTGTTGTTGTTGTTATTATTATTGTTATTATTATTATTGTTATTATTATTATTATTATTATTATTATTATTATTATTATTATTATTATTATTATTATTATTATTTATAAACTAAGGTACATCTGGCAACTTCCTTATTTTACTCCTATTTGACACATGTCAGGCCCATGCGTCTTTGAGCCCAATAAATCAGAAGACATTTGGGGTGTTTCTTTGAAATTTAATTTTCTTTTTGATCTTATTAAAACTGTTTTTTATGAACTTGTGTATGATTTGGCTGCCTGTGGATGATACAATGGGAAGGAAACTTTGAGCTGAGCTTCAGGATTCCACAGAAATCTAAATGTTGATCTTCAGGGTTCCACAGTAAATCTAGGGCAAAATCTTCATAAAAATCATTACTTTTCTTCTGTGTTTGGTATCTGTATCAAGTAAGATCAGATATTTTGGTGAAAAAGTTGCCTTTAGGTACGAATGAGTAGATTCTTTTTTTCCTTGGATTCAGACTGAGTCAACATCTTTCTTTGATATGCTCAGTGTCCAACCCATATGTCAAGACAGGCCGTTGACCTGGTCGTCTTTTGTTGATAGATCACATATACAAGTTTCATTCAAAAGATTTTTAGTGAACTCACATAAGATCACAAGATGGCAGTTGATCTCCTATCAGTTTTGACTGTTTTGAGCCTGAGAGGGTTCAACCAGCGAGGTGTCTGGTAAGAGTCCCTGACAACATGACAGGGGCCAGAGACCAGTAGCTACAAAGCCACTTGACATGTGTGGCTAGGATCTCCCTGGCTTTACCTTGCCTCCTGTGTTGGCTGATCACTTGGGTAAACCAGAAGATTATGCACCCAGGTAATGGCTAAATGCAGGGAGTATGCTGTGGCATACAAATACAGTGGTCCCTGTCTTGAGAGGCCACTCGAATGGCAGGCCCAAAAAGTGGTCTCTCAAGACAGGTGGCCTGTCATTAGAGGTACAATAACATGGCAAAGATGGCAGCAGGGACCTGTGAAATGTGATCTTTCAAGCCAAGTGGCCTCTCAATGGAGTGGCCTTTCAAAACAGGGACCACTGTAATGTTTATACACAGGGATACGCTGTGGCATACAAATAATGGATATATGCAGGGATATGCTGTGGCATAAAGACAATGGCTATACACAGGGATACGCTGTGGTATACAGATAATGGCTATGCACAGGGATACGCTGTGGTATATAGATAATGGCTATACACAGGGATACGCTGTGGTATACAGATAATGGCTATGCACAGGGATACGCTGTGGTATATAGATAATAGCTCTATGCAGGGGTATGCTACAGTTTACCCAGGTCATGGCTGTATACTGGGATCTGCTGTGGTGCAGCATGATCTGTGTGGTAGGAGGCTTTTCTCTTGCTTGTGTTTTTAGAAAAAGCTCTTGTGAAGTTACAATATTTGAATAGATGGATTTGAGGGAGATTTGGCTGCACTGTGAGACTCAGGAAGTAAAATACAACATTGAAGCTTTCCTTTTAAATTTTGCTGGGTTTGCTATAGTGAAGAAGATTCCATAGATGTCAATAATCTTTGCACAACAGTTCTTGAGCCTGCAAATGGCACAAGAAAGATAAGGTTTAGCAAAAATCTAAAAAGTAGGACCACTATCCTTTTAATGTCTAAAAAGTTGCAGCCAGAAAATTGAAGTGATTTGTATTCCTAGCATGATATGTCACATTACCTGAAATCAATATTGCATCACAGGCTAGCAGTATACTTGATTGACACTATATGATATCAGAGTGAACCATGCCTGATAAGCCTGTCCTGTTTGGCAGTAGTCTCATCATTTTTAAATTACTTCTTTGATCTTTCGACAAATAATTCGTCTATTTTGGACAATACCCTCATAAAATCCTTTTATTTCCTCTTGTTTGGTGCAAACCCTTCCCTGTTGAAGCTGAAAAACGTGCCTGTATTTTTTGTTAGAACAGATGGGCAGGTATATTAGGCATCATACATGTAGCAAAAAAAATAGTGTACATTATAAGAATATCATCTTGTGGATCAGAAAGTGAAAAGAGAGTCATAAAAAATGATAACTATAAATGGCTTTTTGTTGGTACATTCTCTTTGCTGGATGGGTCCGTTATGTATAACATTTCACTTTCTGATCAAAAGAAATGTTTTCACAGTCAGAACATGTACACATTTTTGCGAATATTCAATTTGTGGATGGAGGGAGTGTACAGTATTTAACATTTAAAGTGTATTTGGGTACACCTTGGGCATATGATAATGGCCATGTATATAGCCATGGTAAATATTGGTTCACTTAGGGATAAATACAGTTTTCTGTTGAAAAATATATGAAAAAGAATATTGAAGTGGTATTCATATTGAGAAACTGAGAGAATGGAAAAAAGTGTACAAAGACAGAAAGGATAAAAAAGAAAAACAAATTGAAAAAAAAAAGCTAAGCCCATGAAGGTGGCAACTCTGGCCATGAAGCATACATAAAATGACATGTGAATTGTGTACATGTACAGTGCAGTCAAAGGTCTCAGTGCAACTGCTGGCCTCTAATGTACCATCACCAGCTAAACTGCCTGAGGACACTACCAATTGTCAGGTCTTTAAAGCCTATTTGCCAATGTTCAACTATGTGTGGACTGTCAGTATTGTATATATATATATGTATGTTGAGAGTTTTGCTTGCAGTTACCTTAAACATGTACCTAGATCACAATTAACTTCAAAGCTTAATCTCTCATATTTCACAGTGCTTCAGTTTTCAATAGTCTAGACAAAGCAACACGTAATCATAAATACATGATATCATTCCAGACCAAACTAAATAAAGAGTTGATATTAATGCTGTAAGATAACAATTTTAAAGCTATCTCTGGACAAATCATAGACAATGGAACCTATCCATGCATTGAATTATCTATTTTAACAACCCATGTCTATGTTGATTTTAGTAATTTATATTTTCTGTTTATACACAGCACTGTATATTTTTGTACCAAAGGCCCTGGGGAAGATTAGCATTTGCTAATTACCAGGCCACCCTCACTAACCCTTTCCACCTTAAACCGGCAAAAACTGGTTGGTGGTCAAATGTCTTCTGCTTCAGTGTTTTCAATTAATTTCAACAGTGATGAAAAACAATTTGACTAAGAATTGTAGATGAGACCAATCAAGATCACATGTCCCAGGTCAACAGCTTTCCTTGGCATGGGCTGGGCAAATGCCAAGGAAAGCTGTTGACTCAATCTTGATGAAGTCAAGGAGGAAAGGGTTGAATAAGGCTTTGATTCCACACTGACTGACTTGCTGGAATCAAGGACCCCATGGTGAACAGGACTAGACAATAACTGTCAATGCCGACACACGCAAGAAACCCCCCAACCCCCACCCCCTTTCATTGCAAATCCAAGTTTCCATTCAAGGGAAATATAAACAATATTTGAGCATGTAAACACATTTGATGTTTTCTGTGGACACAGGAGCTGTTAGATTTCATTTGTTTTTACTGCATTCCTGGCATGTGTCATTGCAAGTCATTTCCAATCTATATAATTTTCATGTCACTTCATGTCAGCCATGCAAAATTTGTCAAAAACTTTTATTCAAGAATAGGTAGGAAATTTCATACATAAATAGGCCCCACGTTCTTTTTAACCACCGTACCTTAATATAAGTGTTGTTATTGGAACATAAACAAAAAAGTGGAATGATACACATGATTATTTTAAGGGGCAGTGATTAGAAAATGTACTTCTGAAGCATTTTGACTCAAATCTGTACTTTCTTTGTCAAAATCAGTCCTGACGTGGAACTGGTGTGTTTCCCCTGTGCTGACCTGTGTACGTGTGTGTACCTAGTCATCCTTGCGGGCTTTTATTTTTTGTATTTATCGCTGGTGTGAGCTCACGCCAGAAACCGCAAAATTGATCAACATAAGACCAACAGATAACACCAGCCATAGCAAAATCTAGGAGTGCTATCTCCTGTTGGTTCAAGAGTCCTTGCTAGGATTAAAGACATGGTCACAGTTTAAACCACAGTCATGAGACAATGACTTTAGGATCACACCTTTGCTTGGAATTCCTAGAAATTACTATGCATGGATACTCTGACTAAGTATACAGTCATCCGCAGTGAATGTTTTTGTGTAGGAAAAGGTAATTTGGGACTTGTATGTGTATACTAGCTAAATGAAGTGGGAAGATTCTTAGATATGTATTCAGTATTGTGGTAGAGACAGCAGGAAGAGTCCAGGGCAGGATGGTTGCTGAGAAGTGGCTCCCAGAAATCACTAATGGCATACTTTATTAGAAGACATGGAGCCTGTGAGAATACTTTTCCTGAGACTGGTAGCATTGAAACATCACCTGAACTCTTTTACTGTCACATTTTGGAATGAGTCAACAGCTTTCCTCAACACGCTTTACTCTGACAATGTATACTTTTCAGCTCTATTGTACAGCTGTAAGTTTTTAATGGAGGATTTGCAAGTTTTTTTCTTTGCAGAAATATGCTTTTAAGCACTAAATATAGGTATAGTGCAATAAAATAAACAAATATGGTGAAATACTCACCAACAATACTATGTTGTGACACCTGTAGAAATTCACAATGCAGTTTCTTGAAATTGTCTCCATTTTGATTTACTCACAAGGCAAAAATCCTGTGGATACATTTTAAGACATTTTTCAAGAAATGAAAATTTCTTAGGACACATGAAATATGTCCAAGAACAACTCATCTTCATTTGGAAATAACTGTTATAAAGCATAAAATGAATATTGAAGACTGTCTCAGCCAATTATACACTTGTCGAGGTCATATTTTACGCTTTTTGTTTGGTTTTCAAGGTTGACAGATCTTATGCCACCACAATAAGAGAATTAAAAAAGTCTTTATTTTTCAGACGGGGATTATTTCTGAACCAGTAAATTGCAACAATTGAAAATATCATATTCTTCAAAGTAGCTGTCATCACAATATAGTGATGAGGTCTGTCTACAGGGCACAGTGGACCTGTGTTGCCAGGGTCTTGTGTTGCTTAGTGGTGAAAGACACAGCTAGTCACACAGGACTACTCCATAGTGCCACATACATAGGTTAAAAAAGAGAAATATATTGAGGATGGGCAGGGGTTAATAGCCCAGAAGGACTAGGTTAATCATATAACACAAAGGTATGGGGACATATGGGTTAACTCTTTCAGGGCCAACTGCAGCTAAAGTTGAACCACTTAACACAAACTGCTCTGAATTATAATAAGGGTGCAAGATTCATGTTCTTTGTAAAGAGATCTTTCACTCAAGTAGCTGCATGCCTGCAATCACCTAGAATACAACAGTGCAGGTCAATAGCTTTCTTCAGCCTCATTTGGGCACATTGTACCCAAAGCTTCCCAAGGAAAGCTGTTGACTCAATCCAAAATGTGGCACTGAAAGAGTTAAGTAACAAAAATGACATCCATGAGTAAGTCATGTTTACAGAGAGGGATATATATATATATATATATATATATATATATATATATATATATATATATATACAGTAAAACCTGTTTTGAGAGACTACCCCTAGGGCAGGTCAAAAAGTGGTCACATAAAGCAGGTGGCTGCTCAATAGAGGTGCAATAACATGGGAAAGATGGCAAAAGGGATATGGTAAACATGGTCTGAAAATGCATGTGGTCTCTAAAAACAGGTTTCACTGTATATATAATTCGATATGCATGGGTTAACCATATTAAGAGAGGAATATGTAGGACCTGAGTGGGTTAAATGTATGCCCAAGGAAGCATCCTGCTCACTTATTTGAGCTTAAACCTCCATTCTACTGTGACGTACATCTCTCGCATAAAATAACAACTTCAACCTTTTCAATTTACTTGTGTACCAAAATTAAGCCAAGACAAGCTGTTGAATTTAAGCTGGGGAACCAGACAGGATTCCTGAGGCTGACCCATGCATGAACTCTTAAGAAGATTTCTCACCATTTGAAAGGCATCAAGGAATATCAGAAAAGGAAGGAGGATTGGTGGCCTGGAAGTGAGGGGTCCAGGGAACATGCTGGATAATGCATTCTTTGTTGCCAATAGGCTTTGAAGTCAGACAAAAATGTTTCTGGTGAATTGGGAAAATATTTTTATTAAATAAAAATATAAAGCAAGATAGGAGGATTAGTTTGGTTTTCTCTTCTTGTAGTCTGTTTTCATAAGCTACTGTTCACTGAATAGTTGATATATTTAAAACAGGCTGGATAAAATATCAACTTTCTGTCTTGTGTATGAACAATATTTTTCACTGCAGAGTAATACAGTTATAGATATAGGGCACATCCAAATGGGAGAAATAAAACTGTGAATCATACAGAGCATACCGGATGTTTATGTTTATACCTCTAGGTAAAACTATGTACATCTGATTCCGAGTTTGTGACAAGTTCCTGAAGTCAATTAAAAATCCACAGATGTTTTCTACCTGCACTGATTGCATGGAACAGATTACCTGAGCCATTTGTGATGGTATTTTTTACATTTAAGTTGACAAGCACTGAAAGCAAAACAAAAACTTACTTGTGACAGGATAACTATTCCTGATGAAGCAATTACAATTACAATTTTCAAATCAAGTCGTATTTAGAAAATTGTGTGAATTGAATCGTGTAATATGACCAGGCACACGATGTGGTGAAAAGATGTCATGATTGGTGGTTTTTATGTTTTTGTTTTTTGCAAAGAACGTGACAAACCATGCACCATCTGCCCTTGTGGCAGTTGGAGAATCACCAGGAAATTAAAAAAGAAAAGCATTTCCTGTTCATGAGGCATGTTTATATCTGAATGAAACATTTATGAGGCATTTGAAAAAAAAAAAGTTATGGACTACCCGTATAGTTGTGTTTCATGTCCAGATAAGTGGGATTTAAGTTGAGCACATTGGTTATGTATCACCTGTTTTGTTGTGTTTCATGACCATGTGGAGGAGATTGGAGTCCTGCAGGTTGGTCATAAATCACCCGCATTGTGGTATTTGTCATGGAGTAAACATGTGATAACTCCATTGCTTGGCATGTTTTCAGGACAAGAAGACACGGTTATGGCACATTCCGTACTATGACAATGAGATCAAACTCAAACAACTCTACGTCAAGATCTGTAAGAACCTCCCCTCGTACAGCTGTAAACTCTACTTCATCAAGGAAATGGTGCGTGGCAACACAAGCAAAAAGGTAGGCAACTGTCAGCTTTCTACAGCACTTCTTAATCTCAGAGAGTCAAGATTGGAAAAGGGCCAGATTAACCCTTTCCCCCTCAAACCGGCTGGTGGTCAAATGTCGTCTGCTTCATTGTTTTCAACTAATTTCAGCAGTAATGAAAAACAAGTTTGACTGAGAATTGGAGATGAGCCGTATCAAGATCACATGCCAAGGAAAAATGTTGACTCGAGTGTCAATTTAAGGGGAAAAGGATTAAAACTGAGTCAATAGCTATAACTTTCCTCAGATTAGGTTGGGTGTTATGCACCCAACCTGCACCAAGGAAAGCTGTTGACATGAGATATGCCATCGTAATACATCTTATGTACAATTCTCAGCAAAAAATATTTCCTGTTTCCATCAATTTGAAGTGAAAGCATTGGAAGTATGAAGCCGACATCAATTTAAATCCGAGTGCTTTCGAGTCAATCAAGGGAATAAGGGTCAATATGAGTAACAAACAGTCCAGTGGTCTGACAGTGACACGTGGGCTTTCTTAGAGGTTTGATAACCTTGAAAACTTAACAGGCACTACTTTTTTTTTTTTCATATAAAACAAAAACAGATTTCTCCCAAACATTTCTAGTGTAAAACAAGACCTGCTAGGACCCCCCTGCATCTTCTTGGTTGCCAATACAGGTTCTCATCCAAAGATGTCAGACAGCTGTGTGGTCCTACCTTTCTTTTGGAAGGTCGTATTTGACCTCAAATGAATTCAAAGCACTGAAAGTATGATGTTGAAAGCCTCTCTGTGAAAACCCACTGGCAAAACACAGGGCACGTGCTATTGACAGAGTGCCACATGCATGTATTGCCTGGATTAACTCTTTCAGTGCCAATCATGTCTAAATTCGATCTTTTAAAGTGAAGCTAGTCTGAATTATAATAAGGATCTCAGATTAGTATTCCGTGTAAAAAGACGTTTCATTCAAGTGCCAGTATGCCTGTGGTTCCAGAGAAAATATGCCAGGTCAACAGCTTTTCTTGGTGCACATTGGGTGCACTGTGCCCAGTGCACACTGAGAAAAACTGTTGCATCAGTCCAAAATTTGGCACTTAAAGAGTTAAACAGGTAGAGTGGAGGAAGACTGTGTTTGTTTTACTTTTTTTTTTACACCCCTACATTCCAAATTGTTGAAATAAGAAAAACATTTTTTTAGATAAATACACAGAAGGTGTTTTAGATTATCAAAGTTTTGATCCCTCTGTAAACTTGGGCCTAATTGATTTTGCATGCAATCAAATTTTGCAACTGTTTAAGAAATTTGAAATTGAACATCACAGAAAGTTTGAAGTGGTTGAATATTTCCTGTATGTAATGGTATTAAGTGACAAAAACAAAAGAGCGACAACAAACTTACTTTGACAAATCCACAGAGTTAAGTACCTGCAAAATTAAGTGCATTGACAGTACATGTTCACTGCAGACAGAACAACAATGCTTGTCTGTGAGACTAAATCCAAAACAGCTGACTTACGTGAAAAAACCTTTTGAATTCATTTCAGGATTTGTACACAAAGTGGACCACTCTCTTTTTTATCTGGTCAAAACATAAGGTTTATCTTGAGAGGACGCCAGGGTTTGTTTTGTTCGTGGTCTATGCCACATGTACAGTCTGCAGCTGACTAACTGTATTCACTATCAATACTCGGATTTGCTTCCATGCACTCAATCTTCAGACTTTTTAGGTGAAAAGTTAATAAAACAGAAGCCTTCAGACATCTGGTGTTAATTTTTCCCAAGACACATTGGCAAATAGACAGAAAACAAACAGAAAAAGTATCAATGAAGTTGTCTTGAAAAATACCAATCAGCTGTCATTTTAACATAAGCATTCATTGTGAGACTCAGGGCTCAAGTTTATGGTCCCCAGCCAAGTTTCAGGAATTTAGAAACACAATATCTAAATTTCATGGATTAGACATGGCTCTTGTTTATAACTGCTGGGTATTTGTGCTTCACTGGCAGGAATTTCAGGTATTAAGATTGGTGTGGACTGGGACCAATGGGTGGCAGTCTTATTGCCATGTAAATGTATGGACGTCTGCCTGGAACTCTCAGTATACTATAGGCATGCATTCCAGATTTTATTACACTCTCACTGCAGACTACTGGCCTTATATTGGGGGGGGGGGGGTCTGAAGGGTTCTGTCCAGTACATCACAGACCAGTGGCCTCATATGGGGAGTATTTGAGTGCTTCTGTCCAGTACATCACAGACCAGTGGCCTCGTATGGGGAATATTTGAGTGCTTCTGTCCAGTACATCACAGACCAGTGGCCTCATATGGGGAGCAGTTGAGTGCAGCTGTCAGGTCAATATTCATGTTCATATGGGCCATCAAGCATCATGTATATTTTTGTTTTGTTTGGTGGAGTATCCACAGGTTGTTCTATTATTAGTCTGTTTGATGAGTCACTTTCTGGTCACAGCTCACCTGTGATACAGGTACAGTACCTGAAAACTGCTGTGGGGTCTTGCTTCTTTTTTTTCTTTGTTGAATTTAGTATCATTAATTTTGACAATTTTCAATTCAATTTAAAAATTGTAAGCTCATTGGGAAAGCTCTATAAGCGTGTTCCGTGATAGGTCCCTATGTTAATTTGATAGGTCTTCATGTTAATTTGATAGGTTTTCATGTTAATTTGATAGGTCTTCCACCTTTATTGAGACTGTTTGGTGATAAAACAGGATTACACAAAGTTAAAAAGATGTTTCATATTCATGTTCAGTTTTTTTATAACTTTTTGGGAAAGTGTAAGCAAACCACTTTCACATTGGTCTTCAGTTTGAATATTAAACCTGTCCGACCCAGATATAAAATGTCATCAGCATCAAAGTTTCAAATTTCTTGTAATTATAAACTCTTTTGGGTGATTAGTGTAGGTCAGATATACCCAGATAACATTGCCCAGGTCAACAACTTTCCTTGATATGGCATCAACACATTGCACCCAACATGTGCCAAGGAAAACTGTTGAGTCAGCTTTTTTCTAACCAGGAAAAGGCTAACAATTAACCCTCCTCACCCCAATTGTGTATAAATAGATGTATTGGCCTATATCATGCTTGGAGGTCATAGTCTCCAGGTTTGCCTGTAGGTCTACCTGTGTGACCTTCGGGTCATCACGCGGACAGAACAAGCTTGATCAGTCCATGTACATACCAGACTGGTGTGGGTAACCACAGAGGAATTTTGACGATGGAATAAATTTATAAATGTAGCAAAACAGGTCACATTTTACAAATATTTGACACCAAGCTCAGAAAACTGTGACTCATTGTTTCACTTTACATTTCACCAAAGAAATTTTTATCCAAGTTTTACTTACATATAATATACCTCAGTCTTAGAAGAGTAAGCAAAATGCCAAAAAAAAACCTGTCAGTCTTCAGATTTGATCATTTCCTCCCATCCAAAACAGATTGAAAATGAATTTCCGTTTCACAAAATAATTAAAATATCTATCTATGGCATATTCATTCCAATTATAGCACATGCCCTAATAGAAACACACACCCAAGTTTTCAATTTGTGTCAAAATAGAGTATCAATCCGTAAATTAATCTTTTTTTTCCCTAAAAATGTACTGGTGTCTGTTTAAAAGACAGACACCAACAGTGATGTCACTTTGAGCTTGCCAAGCATAATATGCACTGTACAAACCTTTGTTGTTGTTGTTGTTGTTGTTGTTGTTGTTGTTATTTTAAATTGAGAAGAATCTAAGTTAGAAGGTCACAGTGTCGCAGTCCCCAGGTTTCATGCAGGAACACACAGTGTGGTACTTTTGGAGCGAACACGGTACATTTAAGCTGCTCTTTGGTTTGCTTTTTTTTTTTCTATGAATCCTTCTCTTCCACATTATATTGACGACGAGACTGCCTCTGACAAGGTCTCCCCCAAGGTAACAAGAAAGGTCAAACAGTCTTTCTTTCTTTTTTTTTGGGGGGGGGTGTAGGAGGGGCAATGCTTAACTGGTCAAGTAGATCAGTACCTCTTTCTGCATTATAAATAGAGGTGTAAATGGAGCAGTTTCATCTAATAAGAGGGCGATGATCTTTGAATTTTTGTGTATATATACAGATTACAGTGTTAACCCAGTCTGTCAGTGTGCAAGTACATGTATATTACCACAGGCATCCATAGGTACATAGTATACTTCATCATCCTCGTCAGTATGTACGATAGTCCCTCTTTTGAGAAACCAGTCCCTGCAGCAACCACCTGCCTTTCAAGACCACATTTAACAGGTCCCTGGTTTTATATTTTCCATGTTGACTTCTTTTGAAAGCCACCACCTGCTTGATGTGACCACATTTAGACCAGGTCCATCACAAGAGGGACCACTGTATTGGATTTTTGGTGGACTTTTTCTGAGCTGATGGGATGGCAGGGTTAATACCCTTCAGCCACGTCCACCTCCAACATTTATAATCCAGGTGGAGTAGCTTGTTCATTGAGTGGATGTCATCTGGCTGTATGTTGGGGAGGGAGGACTACATGTAGGACATCCAGCATTTTTATAAGGGGATACAAATTAAACAGAAAACTCCAAGGGAAGTGGAGGGAGGGGAGTTGAGAGGGGGCTTGACCCCCAGAGGTAAGAACTTTTTTGGTGAAATGAAAATCTTGAGAATCTTGATACAAAGAAATCTGTTTGTGACGTCACTTCCGGTTAAAAAAACCGGAAGTCTGAAATAACCTGAAATATGTATACATTAGCCATCATTTTAATAAAATTTCCGACTCCCATCCTCCCCTGAAGAAGGCATGCCTATGCCGAAACCGGTAGGGAGGGAGTCCGTACACTTTAGATTAGGTGTCGCAGTTCTTTATTTCAGTCATAGACTTTTGGTTTCCTGTTGGTATTGTTGTTATGCACCTTAGACCTTTGGACTCTATGCAATACCCCTGCATCCTCTGAGATCCAGGATGCCATTCCCAAGTGACTATACAGAGAGTGTTGCTGATTCTCTTTTCCCGCTGGGTGAAATGAAAGCAAAAGTGACAGTTAAATTTATTATAAAATGGAGCATTCTAAACTATGGCTAGTGTGAGCACATATTACTATTCAAAGTAGGCCTGTTATCATGATAGACTTAGTATCAGGATTGCCCTTGTTATATCATGATAGACATGGTAATATTATAGGCCTAGTATCATGATTGTCCTAGTTATATCATGATAGGCATGATAATATGATAGGCCTAGTATCATGATTGTCCTAGTTATATCATGATAGGCATGGTAATATGATAGGCCTAGTATCATGATTGTCCTAGTTATATCATGATAGGAATGGTATCACAATAGGCCTAGTATCATGATTGTCCTAGTTATATCATGATAGGAATGGTATCACAATAGGCCTAGTATCATGTCAACCCCAGTAATATATCATGCATATGATAGGCATGGTCTCATGATAGGCCAATATGATGATAGTACAGTGGTACCTCTCTTGAGAGACCCCTCTTATGACAGACCGCATATCTTTTTAAGACCGCTCTCTCAGAACACTGTGCTATCTTTTCCATGTTGTTGTACCTCTAATGAAAGACCACCTGTTTTAAGAGACCACAATTTGACCTGCCATGGGGGCGGTCTCTCAAAAAAGGTACCACTGTAGTAAAAACGACACAAAGGTAATAGCACTCCAAGTGTGACCGGTTTCGCCACTGTGTGGGGCTCGTCAGGCACTGAAAATTTAACGGCTGCTAACGCTGTA
>OZ026616.1:88553671-88641171 GCA_964020975.1 Hermodice carunculata | reverse complement strand
TGTAAAATGAATGAAATTTTGGATCATGTTATTTTGGAGAGTCTGATTGGTTAAATCAACATAGCTTTTTGCTTTGGACTGTCCTGAAATGGTCTTGTGTGCTTGGTGAGAGATATTTACATGACTACATTAATATGATTCCTGTAGAGTTTGGTCGACGTCAGCTGTCATTGAGGGCAGACCTGGAACAGTGTACAGTCTATGCGGAGGAACTAGAACAACTACAGAAACTGCTACACTTTCCTGAAGAAGTGGCCCTGTTGCTGACTGAGGCAGAGTACGACTTGTTCAACAAGGTGCCTCCCACACACTACATCCGCCAAGTTACCATGGACATCGCTCGTACACCAGCGCTCAACAAACTGCCGACGGTACAGGACCTGGTACAGCGCTTCAATGAGGTGAGAATGGGAGAGCCAAAAAAAATCACACTGTAACTCTCTCAGTGCTATTTTGACAAATGTTGTGCTCAAACTGTCATAATGATTTCAGATTCAAGGTCTACATGCTGAGTGACAAGACCTGTCATTCAAGTACTGGCATGTCTGTATTTGGACAGAAAAAGAGGCTGGCCCAGGCCAAAAGCTGAGCACTGTAAGAGTTGATTAGTGTGAAGGTTAAGAGAATATCCCAGGTCAACAGCTGAGCACTGTTGAAGTTGATTGTGAAGGTTAAAAGAATGGCTCAGTTCAACAGCAGATTAGTGAGGCGATTACCCACTTACAGATTCATTCTTTGAAAGTTGCTAGATTACCTATGTTTTGTCACCTTTAGCATATAGTTAGGATTATTCTGTACTGATTTTTTAACTCGCAATAATGAACAAAAATGACTTCCATCCACACTGTTTTATGGCAATGCAGGTGAGTTCGTGGGTGACGCACATCATCATCACTCAGCCCACACATGAAGACAGGAAGGCCGTCTTGTCGTGCATTCTCAGACTGGCTAACACATGCTGGAACATCGGCAACTTCAACTCTGCAGTTGAGATCCTGACTGGTCTCAAGTAGGTCATAGTTATGTGAATGTCATATCCATGTATGGTTGTGTATCGTCTAAAGGAGTGGGGGGGGGAAGCAATTTTGTGGTTGTGTATCGTCTAAAGGAGAGGGGAGGGCATGTAAGGTTGTGTATCCTCTGGGGGGGGGGGCTGTTTGTTAGCTCAGATCAGCAGAGCTTATGCCATCACTCTTCATCCGGCATCCATCCACAATTCACATTTTCAGCTTCGTCTCCAAAACCATCAGCCAGATTCACTTCAAACTTAGGGGCAATATACCTTGGGTGGGCTCTACCAAGTTTGTTCAAATGGTCACGCTCCAGTGATTTTTAGATTTTTTTATGATTTTTTTTGTTGTTTTTGTTTTTGTTTTTTTTGGGGGGGGGGGCAAATCTTAAATTATCTTCTCTGAAACTGCTCACCCAATTGCTTTGTTATCACACAGGAACAGTCCTAGTTCTTAATTTGTTCACCAGGTGGCACTACAATTTTTTTCTGTTTTCTCACAATTTTTTGTCTGTTTTTGCTGTTTTCAACTTCTGCTCCAGAACTATCACTCAGATTAAGCTGAAACGTTGTAGACATGTTTCTTGTGAAAGGGTCAAAAAAAGTGTTCACTAGGTTGCACTGATGTCGATTCGTGATTTTTAACATTTTTTTCAATTCAGGTACTTATCAGTAAATGCACCCTTTCTATTGATTAACCCTTTCCCCCTTGAATTAAGACTGAGTCAACAGCTTTCCTTGGCATAAGTTGGGCACCAAGTGCCCAACCCATGCCAAAGAAAGCTGTTGACCTGGGGCATGTGATCTTGATAAGTCTCATGTACATTTCTCAGTCAAATTGTTTTTCATAACTGTTGAAATTAGTTGAAATCACTGAAGCAGACGACATTTGACCACCACCCGATTTTGGCTGGTTTGAGGGGGAAAGGGTTAATATGCAAGTCAATGGCCATTGTAATGCGAGTACACAGTTTTGACTTCTTCTCTAAAACCGTCAACCAGATTAACTTCAAACTTGGGGCAATGTACATTTGATGGGTCTCTACCAAGTTTGGTCAAATTGTCAGGCTTCAGTGATTTTTGGACTTTTTATGAAATTTTTTGTTCTTTTTTTGGGGGGGGGGGGCAAATCTTAAAAAATCTTCGTCTCCAAAAATGTTCACCCACTTGCTTTGATATCTCACAGGAAGACCCCTAGGGACTCCCAAGTTCTTAATTTGTCGGCCATGTGGTGCTACAATTTTTTTCTTTATTTTTATTTTAATTTATTTTGTGTGTGTGTGTGTGTTTTCATTATTTTCGACTTTTGCACCAGATCCATCACTCAGATTAAGCTGAAACTTGATGGATATGTTTCTTGTGAAAGAGTCAAGTAAAGATGCTCACCAGGTAACACTGCTGTGGATTCCTCATTTTTAACGATTTTTTCAATGTGGGTACTTATCGGTAAATACTCTTTTTATATTGATTACTATACATGTAGGTCAATGGGCATTCTAATGGTAATTCACATTTGTGACTTCTCCTCAATGAAAATGTCAACCAGATTGACTTCAGAATTGGTGGCAATATACTTTGGTGGGTTTCTACCAACTTTGTTCAAATTGTCACGCTTTAGTGAATTTTGCATTTTCATGATTTTTTGGGGTTCTTTTTATGGGAAAATCTTAAAAAATCTTCTCTAAAACTGCTCACCCAATTGCTTTGATAGCACACAATAACACTCCTAGGGACTCCTAGTTTTTAATTTGTTCACCAGGTGGTACTGCAATTTTAACTTAGCTGGCTTGCTAGTCACACTGAGCTTTTAGGAGGCTCAGTTATCCATCTTAGAAGTACTTCTAAATGCCATATGCACTCAGCTAAAGCTCAACGTAGGTCTGTTCAGTTGCACAAGCAACTTTGATTTTGTGGAACAAGCTTAGGTCAGCTGAGCACGGGCTGTTCACACAGCCCTCTAGTTTTTAGATGTGCGTTCAAATGTGGTTCCTTTCACTTTGGTTACCCTGCCATGATATAGATCATGATGGTATCAGAATGCATACAGCTCCCCTATAAAGGCCAACTAGATTGTAGATAACATCTTGCTGAATTCATGGGTGTTTACTGATGCTAATTATTCTGATAAGGAGAGTCTTTTACAGTTGGGAATCTGGTGGTTACTGTGACACATCTGGTACATAAATTAAATGCATTTTTCCGTTGCTGTCTGGTCATGTCTCATTAGCTTAGCTTTTTATGTGTGACAGGAAGGTCCTACTGTGAATTAGATATTGTATGTATTACACGGAGCATTTGTTTGATCTTTTAAGGAATATTATGAGCATGATTAAAGTGCATTGACAAATGAAAAGATGAAATGATAAAAGCTATCAATGGTGACCTGTATGTAGAGAGGCCTGTAAGTCAATCCCAGGCAGTCCAAATGATGAAAGTAGCTCTAACTGTATAGGTTTCAGTTAAGGTTTGTGATTATCACTGAAAGTGCAGAACCTATTGCTTTTAATTTAAAAAAGAAAAGAAAAAAGAGAAACAAAGATATTTGCACTCTTTGTGAGTGCAAAATCCATTGCTCTCAATGAAAAAATATTCATTTATTTAAATGAATGAAAATAATAAATAGATTGACCATGAATTATAAGTTACTCATGCTTGTTTTAAGGTCATTAAACAAAATCAAATGCTGTGCTTAAAATATGTTGATATTGATTGAGACATTTTCATGCATTACACTTGCCATTCATGTGTTTTTTTCCCCCCCTCAGGTCAGAGAAACTGAAGCCATTCTGGTTGTCACTATCAGACGAAGACCTATCTGTTCTGGACAACCTCACAAATGCTCTCTTGTCGCGTGAGCCCTCACCAGAGTACAGGGATGCAGTCAAACGAGCACTTGATATCCCAGGATGCAAAGTTGTGCCTTTCTTTGGAGGATTTCTTCGAGATCTCAGGTCAATTCTGTCTGGAGTACCAAGCATTGTGGTCCTGCCAACAAATACCAATAAGACCCTTGAAGTAAGTTTCAAAGACAAGAAAATGTCATTTTTGTACTCCTTGTGAGGTTATTTACCTGGGAACATATTTACCTGGGAACATATCATCTTGTATAAGTTCACCAGAAGCAAAGTTCTATGAAGAAAGAAAGGTAAGTTCTGTGATCAAGTAAAGCAAGCAATACTGGTTGGTCGATTTATGAAAGAGTTATAATAATATACATACTATGCCGGCCAAAAAGTTAAAATGAATTTTAATAACATAAAGTGAACTTTTTTTGGAGCATAACCAGTAGATTTTGAAGAACCCCAATCTGTATGCAAGATTCTTCATGCTGCCTCTTGGAGGAGAGGCCCTGGCATTTTGAACCAGTGATGTGCTGACACCTGGTGAGCAGTATGAAACTAAATTACATGCATGTACCAGAAATGAAGTCTGTTGTGCCAGATCCATTTTACTTTATTTGTAGATCTTGTAAAGATCTCCATTAGGTCATTCAAAATATACTCACAACAGGGGTATGAGAATTATAAATATATTTCAGGTCCATATTTCTGTTGTTTATCTTTTATGTAAGCCAGATTATATTGTCACAAAAGATGCTTAAATGAAACATTCTTTATATTGTAATTTCACAGGTATATACAGAGATGAAAAGATTGTGTACAGACATGGCAGTCCCAACACTGGGACAGGACTCTGTGTCAAACTAACAGCAGAAAAACAAGTCCATGTTTATGCCGCCCCCCCCCCCCCCCCAGGGGGCATAAAGCGATGACGTGTGTGTGTGTGTGTGTGTGTGTGTGTGTGTGTGTGTGTGTGTGTGTCCTTACCTACAGTTTTCACGCAATAACTTGAAAAGTTTTTTGCTTAGGGCTTGTATATTGCACATGCTAATACATGTAGTCCTGAATAAGGTCTCAGACAAGTTCGAAGATGGGTTACTTTGACCAAATTCCCAAGGTCACAAAGCCATTTTAGTGAATTTGGTTCTCACACAATAACTTGAAAAGTTTTTGACTTAGACCTGTCAAATTGCAAGTGATTACAGTCCTACATAAGGTCTCAGACCATCATAATAGTTTTCACAGTTTTACTTGATAGTTTTACAGTTTGACAATGCTTACATGTCTACAAATGAAGATAGTCTTAATTTTTCTTCTGTTTTCTCTTCTGCTCTTCTAGTTTGTATCAGACTTCAACGGTGAGGATCGATTCATGACGCGTATTGGAGTGGGTGGCCTTATCAACATGGAGAAGATTCGGCAAGCACATGTCGTTCTCAATGACATTCACCTGTTCCATGAGCATGCTCAGCACATAGCCAATAAGACGGGGCCTATGGAGAAGGCCTTCAGATATGATATCGAGTGAGTAGAACAATAACTCTTGTGAACTGACCCCATTGTTACGGCATAAAACTTTTCTAGTTAAAAACTGCTATAAATGGTTCAGTGTTGTAAAAGTCTTCTTTTACTCATCCAGAATGATATGAACAATTAGTCAACAACTTTTCTCAGGCCAGTCTCTGCATTTTACCCAGAAAGTACCCTGGGAAAGCTGTTGACTCGGCCAAGACTTCATACAAGGGAAGTCTGTAGGTATGATATTGAACAACATGGTAGGTCAGCAACTTTTATGGGTAGCTATTGTCAATGATTTGCACTAAATTCACTGAAATTGAAATCATTAAAGTCACATATATTTATTAAGAGGATAAGCTATAGATATGAGAGTAAATTGGTCAGAATATGACATTCCTATTATCTCTTTCCCTGCTTTGACCCACATCGCAATACAAGTTCCCATATGTATGGATAGATCCCATGTCAAATGTGCAAAGTATGTGCTTTTTGCCCAACTAGCAATGTGGATGAAATAAATTGTTTAAAAAGTCACAGTCAAGTTCTCCAAACTCTCGCTGAGCTGACTATGAAAAGGAATGGTGTATGTTTGGAATAAGTATCATTCAGTTATTACACAAATATTAGTGACACAGTGGGTTTACCATCAGTGACCATATCAAAACAGCTGATTGTCACTGTTGCCTGAAAACAGAGTCAGAGATTTTGGTGGTGAATGTATATGCAAGTCCCCTATTATATGGTCTTTGAATATGCAAGTCCCCTATTATATGGTCTTTGAATATGAAAGTCCCTATTGTGTGGTCTTTTAATATGCAAGTCCCCTATTATATGGTCTTTGAATATGCAAGTCCCCTATTATATGGTCTTTGAATATGCAAGTCCCCTATTATATGGTCTTTGAATATGAAAGTCCCTATTGTGTGGTCTTTGAATATGCAAGTCCCCTATTATATGGTCTTTGAATATGAAAATCCCCTATTGTGTGGTCTTTGAATATGCAAGTCCCCTATTATATGGTCTTTGAATATGCAAGTCCCCTGTTATATGGTCTTTGAATATGCAAGTCCCCTATTATATGGTCTTATATATCAAAATCAACATGAAAATAATCAAATTAAAAGAAGGAGTCCAAACTTACAAGGTTTAAGCCATGCATTATTGTGCAGACTGCAATGCATTGGACTACAAGGCAAAGACATTCAATAGGCTGATACAATGTGTCATATTTTAAACAAGTCTTATTTACTGGTTCTATATCAACCCGTTCAAGCTTTTGAGAGGATTTCTTTCCCATGTTAATTTAGCTCCAATGAGAAACCACCTCCTTAGTGTGACCACTTTAAATACATGTCCTAGGGGTGGTATCAGAAAATAAGGACTACTGTATTGTAGTAAACATATGTCTGTTTATGTAAGCCTTACTTTAACTCTTTAAGTGCCAGAGACTACTGGACGATCTGTTTTCTACAATCCTATGTTTCCAGCATGCTGGTACCCGAATAACTGATCTCTACATTAGAGTTAGAGTGTGGAATCATTATAGCATTTGTCCTATTTGGTAGGCAAAGAGTTAACTAAAAAAACTCAAAACTAATTTATTTTAGCCAATCAATACAATGACGATTTCAATATTGAGATATATGTACATAATGATAAAAAAATGATTTGGCTAGGGGGACTCCTATTAAGACAAATACATGTCGCTCTCATAGGAGCCACCTTTAAGTCTTAAGAGTTAAATTCACTGAGAGGGAAACAGATGGAGCAATGGCAGATAGAAAACCCTGGCAGCTGACACAGGTGTCTACATCAAATCTCTTTTATGAGTGTTATATAACTGCAAAATACTTGCAGCGTATATTTGGTCAACATATTTTTTGGTGTGCAACAAATGAAAGCGTTGGGTGAATTTTACTGTGAAGCATAAATATCTGGATAACCGTGACAACAAAAACAAGTACTTGCTATAATACATTAGTAATAAAAATTATAATTTTTATTGAATATTATGATCATGTTGTCCACCTGTTTCAGTGACGATCATGATGAGACTATGCCTACTGATGATGCAGACAGTGACTACGATCTGGAGATCGATAGTTATCAACCAGTTCGGCCAATCAGCAATGACCATGGTGTCATGCTCATATCACCCAAGCTATCTAAAGTGCACTTACATGACCTCCAAGTGATGCATCATGGGACTACGGTGGTTCACTGGGATGGCAGTAGCTCACATTCTGCCATGTGTTACTTAAAACTGGAAAATAACAGCGGTACCCTGTCTTGGACAAAACCACAATGGAGTGCTCTAAAACCTGGTCCCTCATCCCCCGACTATGTGTTCAAAGGAGACTGTGACCAGCCTGTGACGCCTGGTCTTAGTTTTAAGTACACAACAGGACTGCCCTATGCTGATGAAGTGGAGGAGGGTTACGTAGAACTCAAGGTGGTGAAGGAGGTTTCCATGCGAAGCTCCACTGTTGATTTGTCTCAGATCTCACGCCGCCATAGTCTGGGAGACATATCACACAGCCATAACTGTGTATCCTTACTCTATGGCAATAATATCTCGGAAAACAAAGTGATAGAGTTTGTCATGCCTACATGCATGGCACGTGTGTGGTTCCGCGGACTGCGGCGGTTGGTACGAGCCGCCATGTTACAGCGTAGGAGGCAGACAGATAGGAGGACACATTGGCTGAAGGAGCAGTATTTACAGCTATACTTTGACGGAGACAAGTGCCAGGGACCCACGCCAGCCGAAGCCATCAAGGTAAGTGAATACAACCTGCTCATTGCTATCATAATCTTGATGTTTTGGGTCAATTGTGGGTCAATTTAACTGGTTGGAGTGCATGGTCAACCTAAGAATTACCCATGCATGATCTGAAATTGACTTGTGCGCAGCCATCAACTTGTATGGCATAAGCTTTGAAAGTCTGAGCCCAGGGGAAAAACTAACTGTAGGCCAACAAAAGTTTGGAGAACTCTTGGATAATCTATCTTTTTGCCTGAACACAATTGTTCATAACAAATACAAAAAATTGTCATTCTTCGAAACAAGGTATATGGATAAATAAACCAGGGACTGTTTGGCAGGTGTTTGGTGGGCGGAAATGGCAACCAGGAGGCTCGACCCCAGGGTCAGGGCCTGACGTGCATCATCAGTCAAACTTCAAGCGGACACCTAGCTTTGCAGGAAAGATGCACATGACAAAGAAGAAATCCAGTAGCAATCTGCCCAGTATTAAGGTATGCATATATCTTGGTTTATACTGTCATTGTGGAATGCTGAATAAGATCACTGTCTACATAAGAACCTCCTCCAGTTACCTGTAAGTCAAATTTCATTCTAAATAGCCTCAGTTGGAGACATGTTATAATTTTTAGTACCAGATTTACTAGATTAAGCATCACATATTTATGCCCCCCGCCCCCTGAAGAGGGGGGATGTAGCGATTACTTTGTCTCTGTGTTTGTATGTGTGTCCATGTCCGTGTCCATACTGACAGTTTTCACCCAATAACTCGAAAAGTTTGTTCTGTAGGGATTTCATATTACACATCCTTATAGCCTTGAATCAGGTCTCAGACGAGTTCAAAGATGGGTGACCTTGATCCAATTCCCAAAGTTACAGAGCCATTTTAGTGAAATTGGCTTTCACATGATGACTTGAAATGTATTTGACATAGGCTTATCAAATTGCAGGTGATTACAGGCCTACATAAGGTTTCAAGGGAGTTTAAAGATGGGTGACCTGGACCCAATTTCCAAGGACACAAAGCCATTTCAGGGAATTTGGTTTTAATGCAAAAACTTAAAAAGTGGCTCTCATATTGCATTTGCTTAAAGTCCTGAATAAAGTCTCAGATGAGTACGAAGATGGGTGACCTTGACCCAATTCCCAAGGTCATAGTCATTTTAGTGACTTTGATTTTCAGGCAATGGCTTGATACGTTTTTGACACAGACCTTTCTTATTGCACATGGTTTAGTCCTACATAAGGTGTCAGACAAGTTGGAAGATGGATGACTTTGACCTAAATCCCAAAGTCACAGAGCCATTTTAGTGAATTTGGTTTTGACATGATAACTTCAACAGTTTTTTTCACAGGACTGTCATATTGTACATGCTTATAGTCCTGAAAAGATCTCAGGTGATTACAGTCCTACATAAGGTCTCGAAGGAGTTGTAAGATGGCTGACCTTGACCCAATTCCCAAGGTCACAGAGCCATTTTAGTGAATTTGGTTTTCACATGATCACTTGAAAAGTTTTTGACATATGCCTGTCAAATTGCAGGTGATTACAGTCCTACATAAGGTCTCAAACGAGTTTGAAGATGGGTGACCTTGACCCAATTCTCAAGGTCACAGCCACTTTTGTGAATTCGGTTTTCACACAATAACTTGAAAAGTTTTTCTGCATAGGGGTTTCATATTGCACGTTTATAGTCCTGAGTAAGATCTCAGACAAGTTTGAAGATGGGTGACCTTTACCCACTTCCCGAAGTGGCTTCATTGAGTCATTTTAGTGAATTTAGTTTTTACAGGATAACTTCAGAAGTATTTTGACACAGATTGTTCTTATTGCACATAGTTTTAGTCCTGCACAAGTTCTATGATGAGTTCAAAGATGTTCAAGGATGAGTCCAATTCCCAAGGTCACAGGTCCATTTTAGCAAATTTGGTTTTCACGGGATAAGTTAAGCAGGTTTTGACATGGGTCTTTCATATTTGCACATGCTTATAGCCCTGCATACATACATGTACTTATAGTCCTGCATAAGGTCTCAGATCAGTTCGGAGATGGTGACCTTGACTCAAATCCCAAGGTCACAGGGCCATTTAAATGGATTTGGTTTTCACGCAATCCCTTGACAAATTTTGACATAGGCCTTTCAAATTGCAGATGCTTATAGTCCTATGTAAGGTCTCAGATGAGTGCAGATAGGTGACCTTGATCCAATTGCCAAGGTCACAGAGCCATTTTATTGATTTTATTTTTCATTCAGTAAGGTGAAAAGTTTTTGACATAGGCCTTACATGTTGCATCTTATTTTAGCCCTACATAAGGTCTCGGAAGAGTTTGAAAATGCTGACCTTGACCCAAATGCAAAGGTCACCGAACCATTTTAGCAAATTTGGTTATCATTGGATAACTTGAAAAGTTGTTGACATGGACCTTCCTTATTGCATATGGTTTTAATCCAACATAAGGCCTCAGGCAAGTTCAAAGATGGATCACCTTGACCCAAATCCCAAGGTCACAGAGCCGGGGTAGGGGGAGGGGCATAGATCTAGCAATCTCTGATCGCATTTTAATCTTACTTTGGACAATCTTTGGTAAATGAAGAGAAGTAGTATAATTATATAAAAGAAATTGAAATTGTCTGCCTGAATTAAGACAGAAAGTAACTGTGGTGTATTCATCTTGCCTTCATTTCAGGACCTTGGATCAAAGAACTCCACTTCCAGCCTTCAGGATCTATCTCAGGATGCCTCCAAAGACAGTCGAGATTCCATGAGGTCTCGCATCAAGTGGGTGGGCTCGAGTAAATCTGAACCCAGCCAGTCTCAAGCCTTGGGCAGCAAAACTGATCTCACAACAGTTAACAAAGCAGGCAAAAGCCTTGTGACTGTTTTCAAACCAAAAAACCTCACTTTTAACTTCACAGGATCAGGATACCGACCTAGAAGTAAACGGAGAATCTCACTTGGAGGACGGAACTCCGACTCAAAAAATAACCCAATCACACATTCCACCATTTTGGATTTTTTAGACTTTGTGGATCTCTTTAAGTCTTTCAGTTTACGGTCACGGAAAGATCTCAAAGATCTTTTTGAACAATTTGCAACACCCAAACCCACTATTGAAAAGAAGTTACCAAAAAACTTCCTATTTCAAGAACCACCTGCCAAAGACATGGGTAAGTAAAAGAGGGGGGGAGGGGGTGTTATGTAAAGTGCAAAAAACATATTTGTTGCAGAATGATGTTTTGCCAGATAATTGCTGTTCCTTTGTGGATAAGTGCATAAGTTACCAAGAGTGTCCAGAAACTTTATGTCAAGAGGAGGTCAAATAAGGACTGCATATTTATGACAACGTTTTGGCTCCAGGAAAAGGGTCTTTTTATCATTATTATACTTTTTCTTTTTTCATTTCTTTTCCATTTTACTTTTGTTTTTTTTGTTTTTTTGTTTTTGTTTTTTTTTTTTTTATTGTTTTTTTGTTTTTTTGTTTTTTGTTTTGTTTTGTTTTTGTTTTTAGTGGCATATGGACCAGACAAAATTTACTTTAATAGGCACAAATTAATTTTGTATGTGTTTCCTTTGGCTGCCTCTTAGATAGACGAATTTTCATGTTTTCTTCACTTGTAGACATACACAAAACACAGAGCTTGGTCTGCTTTGCAGGCAATATAGTCTTGGTATTTAACATGCAAAAACCAAAGTCTTGTTTTCCAAAAAAAAATATCCTGGTGTTGCAAAAAAACATGAATAAATGCACTGGATGAACATCACTCAAGTTTGCATCAAGAAAGAACTGACAAAATTGTTTACATATTTTCAAGGTTTGATCACCCGAAACAGTAGCCTGGACTTGAACACAGATGCTAGCCGTAAGAAGCTTTGTGATGCCTTGGCTGTGGCCAGTATAGTTGCCAACTGTGCAGGCCTTGACACATCCAAACAGAAGTGTCTAGGTCTTCATGAGTTTCAGGAATTTTTGGTGGACTATCAACAGATGAACCCAACAGAGCAGGAAATGATTGACCTTATACAGGTATGATGAACTCCGACACGGGAGGTCAAACAAACTCCGACATGGGAGGTCAAACAAACTCCGACATGGGAGGTCAAACAAACTCCGACATGGGAGGTCAAACAAACTCGCACATGGGATTTATCTCACTTTTACTGTCCAAAGGAGGTGACCACATGTTAAGCAACACCTTTTTGGGCAGTTTAAATACCCACCAGTTTCCTTTGAAAATGACCCCCCACCCCCCAACTTCTTATTAGATAATGTCAAGATGAAATGCTACCGGCCAAAAATTTAGAAATTATTTATGTTAGTTTATGTGTCAGCACTTAGAAAAAGACAAATTCAAGTGAACATGATTTGATTTGTGAACAAATGTTCGCTAATATACTAGACTAAGTGGAAATTGACCAATATGTGGGCTTGCCATCCTTATCCCAGAATGTAAGACTTCCGACAAGTACAACTGTCCTTAATGTTGTTTGCAAAATAATTAAATAAAGTAAAATAAAATATCTTAATAGTACTGGGTGGATTGACAGTGTTATATCCATGTACATGTAATGAGGAATAGCTATATGTCTATATCTAGATCTGTATAATGAGCTACAGCTATATGTCTATATCTGTATAATGATGTGTAATTTTTGTCTATATCTATGTAATGAGATACAGCTATATGTCTGTATCTGTATAATAAGGTACAGTTATATGTCTTTATCTGTATAATGACCTGTAGCTGTATGTTTATATCTGCATAATGATGTGTAGCTGTATGTCTATCTGTATAAAGATGTATAGCTGTATGTCTATCTGCAAAATGATGTGTAGCTGTATGTCTATATCTGCATAATGATGTGTAGCTGTATGTCTATCTGTATAATGATGTGCAGCTGTATGTCTGTATCTGCATAATGATGTGTAGCTGTATGTCTGTATCTAAATAATGATGTGTAGCTGTATGTCTGTATCTGTATAATGATGTGTAGCTATATGTCTATATTGATGTCTTGTATTTACAGAAGCACGAACCAGACCCTGACATGCGTGCTCTGTGTAAGCTGTCTTTCGAAGGCTTTGCCCGCTACCTCATGGACAAAGACAACTACGCATTTATCAGCGAGAGAGCTAGACAAACAGACGAGGTCAGTACCAGGCACTGGTTGGCACACAACATCAAAAAGGATTCGAGCGAAGTAGCTCTTTATACTGAAAAAAAAAAGAAGCTCTTTATACTACCTATCCATGGATGGCCTTTTTGGTAGAAAACATGAACTTAGAAGTTAATATATATTTGCCCAATTTCAAAAAAAAAACAATGATCTCCCAATGGAACTTTATTTACTATGTAATAGTGAGATGATGTTTTACTGCAAACTGTTCTTGATTTTAATGAAAGCTCAATAAGTGATTAATCAGAGCATAATCCTTTTATACCAGACTTAAGAATAAAAAAGCACAATGGATTTTCCATAAATTAAGGGCTTGAGGTGAATAAAAGTATCAAGTATATTGGTAGGCTTTAAAATATAATGTGGCATGAATCCACTTTGTCTGATATATATATATAATACAAACACACACACACACACACACACACACACACATATATATATATGTATATATATATATATATATATATATATATATATATATATATATATATATATATATATATATATATATATATATATATACATATAATACACACACACACATATACATGTATATATATTTATTTATTTTTTTTTTTATTTTTTTCAACTGTTCCAGGATATGGACCATCCACTGTCTCACTACTATATAGGGTCATCGCACAACACGTATCTGACAGGCCACCAGTTGCACGGAGAGTCCCAGGTGGAACTTTACAGTCAGGTAAAATGCAGAGCCACGTCATGATGGCACAACTGTTTACTTTTACTGTGACTGTCATATTTCATCTATTAACCCTTTTGATGTAAATGAGCCTGAAGTGCCCTGAAGTACTATGTCTGTTTCAATCCATCACTAAAATTTCTCCTGAATAAAAAACATTGTAAATAGCAATTGCACAATACTCATCAGCACTGCATACTGTTGACGCAAGTTTTGCTGTAGCCAGGAAAGGGTTAATTGAAAAGGAGAAGGCCTAACTGCTATGTTCAGTCCCTCATGAGCCCCTCTAACAAGGAAAACAGTTGGACGAATTTTGCTGCTTTGCTGCTGGGCTTGTGCCTTGTATTTTTTATTAATTGAAAAGGAAGCTGGAGATTTGAAAGGGTCAAGCACTTACAACCTTAGAGAAAATTTTCTTTATTTTTTCACAATTCACTTTACTTGTTCACCTTTAGATTATTGTCTGAGGGTAGAGCTGTTGTTAAAGAGGTTGTGGGCCCCCTAAATGGGTGAGCCATCCAGAGACCATTTCTTTGCTGAACATTGTGCCCCCATGATGTGTTCAGGATCAGATCTATATACATGTAATACGGGTAATTCTTTATGGTATCCTTCTGTAACTTACAGTAACAGTAACTATTTTGATTCCTAGATGATGAAGGTCCCTAAATACTCACACAATGGACCCGTGTGTGCCAGAATATTTAGGCTGGGCCTGTCTGTTTGGTGAATATGTTGGCCCCAGGGTCCATCTGTTCAGAGACCTACACGTAAAATGTACAACACTGGAAATGGTCTAAGGGATTTTGGAAACAGCAAGTCAACTCAAATGTAATCAGGAACATATATTTAATGTATTGTTTTGATTTCGGCCAGAGAATCATCATAAAATGCATATAAAAATAATTAAATTATAATGTAAAATGTTAAACTGGGTGTTAGCTTTATCTAAAACTGAAAGGACAGGCCAAAACTGTATAACAGAAATACATGGGGTAACAAGGCACAGGGGTAAGAGTATTAAATGGGGCAATGAGGTACAGCAGTAAGGGTATTGAATAAGGAAATAAGATAAAGGGGCGAGAGTACTGAAAGGGGAACTAAGGTAAAGGGGTAAAGATATTGAATGGGATAAGATGCCGGGCTGAGGTTATTAAATGGCATATAAAGGAATGGGGTAAGGGTATTTAATGAGACAATAAAATAGAGGAGTAGAGGTAATACATGGGGCAATGAGGTACATATGATAAATGTTTGTTGTGCTATAGGTATTACTGACAGGATGTCGCTGTGTTGAACTGGACTGCTGGGATGGAGATGATGGCAACCCGATCATCTACCACGGACACACCCTCACCACTAAGATACCATTCAGGGTAGGTTCACATAACCCCCCCCCCCCATTGCCCCTGACTATGGGAGCGTTCCCCAGGGAAGTGCTCTCATGATATACTCCATATATATATATATATATATATATATATATATACACACACACACACACATATATATACACACACATATATATACATACATATATATACATATATATACATATATATACATATATATATATATATATATATATATATATATATATATATATATATATATATATATAGGGGTTAAGTGTGCTGTTGCTTGTCATATGTACATCAGTCCACCAGCCTTGTCTTAATGTTCAATCTCCTACCGTACTTGATTGATATTTTTTATGAAGTGCACAAACTGTTTTTTGTTTTTCAACAGTCAGTCATAATGAAGGAGTCACAGATTTCCTTTACATATACTCAATAAAAAGGAGCACATGAAATGTCAATGATTTGAGAATAATATGAGAATAAGAAATTCAGTTTTCAGCTTTTTTAGCAAACGTTTGTTTTATCTTAGCTAGTTTCATGCAGAACCTTTGTTTCTGTGTTCCTGATGTGAAATACAGTGAATTAATTTCGTGCTTGTTTATTGCAAAATTGGAAGACTATAGATAAACTGGTTCAAGATGAATAGGGTTTTGTTCATGGCAGTGGTAGATGTCTCCGACCTACTTTGTGTAACAGGGATATCAGAGGGACAATATTCCTGACTTACTTTGTGTTGCAGGGTGTGGTGGAAGCCATCAACAAGAGTGCCTTTGTGACATCACCTTACCCCGTCATACTATCTATAGAGAACCACTGCTCCATCCCACAGCAACAGAAAATGGCAGAGATATTTATAGTGAGTTTTACACAGTCATAAAGTCAACTTTGGAGGTACAGTGTACTCCTGATGTGGTATTGGACTCCTGATGTTTAAAGATGTTACCAAATTAATTGATACTTTGTCATTCATATTTACAGTATCTAAGTTTCATTAGATTAATTGATGGTAAGAGATCTTTTCAAAGGTGAATAGACATAAATGTGGCAAATGCGATCAATAGAGTTTTAACAGGAGAAAATTGTTTGAAAAAGTTTTAATGGAAGAAAATTGTGAGAAAAAGTTTGAAATAACTTGAAAAAGATGTTTCACTTCAGTTGATGCTATAAAGTGAGTCCCTCTAGTAAAATTAGCATGTGTCCAGTATACCCTTTTCAAAAAGGTGCTGTAAGTTGCTTAGAGGATATAATGTCAAGGGTTTAATTATGAAAGTAAAAACACTACAGAAAGAAAATTCTTACTTGCATGTGAGGACATTGATGTGAAGCTACAGAAACATGAATATTGACTTGTGCCAACAGGAGGTGCTAGGAGACAAGTTAGTGCGCGAGTTTCTGCATGACACGGACTTTACCGATGACCCGGTGCTGCCCTCTCCCAACCAACTGAAGAACAAAATCCTGATCAAGAGCAAGAAGTTACGGAGCCCAGAGACCCCAGTGCCATACAAACCTTGGGTATGTTACCCCCAGTGCCATACAAACCTTGGGTATGTTACCCCCAGTGCCATACAAACCTTGGGTATGTTACCCCCAGTGCCATACAAACCTTGGGTATGTTACCCCCAGTGCCATATAAACCTTGGGTATGTTACCCCCAGTGCCATACAAACCTTGGATATGTTACCCCCAGTGCCATACAAACCTTGGATATCTTACCCCCAGTGCCATACAAACCTTGGGTATGTTACCCCCACAACACAACACTAACAATTGGAGTCCAAATGTTATCCTATCCCCATTCAGCTGTAGCGTGTAAGTTGTTTGTGAAGTATTGATGAGATCTATCAATATCACATGCCCAGGTCCACAGCTGTGGAGTGTTTTTTGAATGGGAAATATTGATAAGACCTATCAATATCACATGCCCAGTCAACAGCTGTAGAGTGCATTTTGAATGTGAAGTATTAAGACCTATCAATATCACATGCCTAGGTCAAGAGCTGTTGACTCAGTCTTGATTGAAGGGAGAAAAGTTAAAGCCTAAACCATGCGAATGAAAGCTGTTGACTCAGTCATAATTGTAGGGAGAAAATTTAAAGCCTAAACCATGCCAAGAAAAGCTGTAGACTTGGTCTTAATTGAAGAGAGAAAAGTTAAAATCTAAACCGTGCCAAGGAAAGCTGTAGACTCAGTCTTAATTGAATAGAGAAAAGTCATGACCTTTGAAAAGCATCCCTTGCTAGCCCAAAAGTCCCAAGCGCCAGCTTTGGTCATCTTCCGTGGCAGCTATGGCATGATTAGTGCTGGGCACAGACCGAGTCCCAGTTGCACCGGCAAAGACCAGATTTGTTGTAGCCTGTAGCTCCTTTCAATGTCCTGTTTACCATGGTGGATGAGTTTGGACTGAACAAGCGGGAACAGTTTCCTGTTTGCATTCCCCATTCTAATCCAGTAAGCCATGAGCACACTGACATTCACTGCTGCGAATCAGTGTTTATAATCAAAGTTGTGTAGAAGCTCCCTTCCGTGATGTCACAGACCCGAGAGGTCAAACTGTGACAGAAAGTAGCAATGCTTGACGAGAGAGGGCACCAAATGAGAGGCAATTCTGCCCTATAAAATAATGAGTAAACTATATATTGCATGATTGCAAAGGTAAACTTTCTTCACAAAAGTGCTTTAACAATTCAACTCCTTCACCTTCCATAAAAATGAAGTACTTGGGGAGGGAAAACTTTAATATGCTTTGATTTGATGGAGATTGTTTGGTCATATCTGAGCATCCTTGTTTCAAACATAAGCAAGTCTGCAGAAAAAATTCTATTAGTTATTTGTATTCAATTCTGGCCCAGCAATTTTATTGCGCACAATGTGCCCCAAGGAGAGCTGTTGACTAAGACTACTTTTTGCTTTAGACTAGGCTTGCTGGTATTTGAATGAAAGGTATCTTCATCGGGAATTTGAATCTTTTAATCATTATATGTTTAATGGTAAAAAGAAAATGACTATAGCCGTGAGTAGCACCTATAGGGTTAATCTCCTCTTCATATTCTGTTTCTTGGCCTTTGCAGCCAAGAGGGGCTGAGTCAAGATGTTATCCAAACATTGTAGTTAATGATTGTGTGATCAAACTAAAGTAGACTCCATGAACTCTCACCGAAAGCATTGGCACTTGTCTTGGGTCAGTTTTCTCATAGAATTAAACATTTGCACATGGAACTATATGACACAATGAAGGATCACCAGTGTGTCTTGAAAGATACTTAAAGTCATTTTTGAAATCTGCAATGTTCAAGGCAATTTCAAGTAAGCCTTTGCCAACTGAAGCATCCATAGCACTAAATTGTAAAAATTAAGGAATGGTACGGTACTGTAATTCTTTAAGAAATGAGGGTCACTTTTGTGTGTGTTATGGCATAATGATGCAGATGATTGCAATTTGCATTGTGGGCATGGGGCATGCCAGTGCGCCTCGCCTGCTGCCAGCTTATAAATGCCATAACACACACAAAAGCAACCCTCATTACTTATCTTTATTTTTGCCCCTTTTTTTATGCTTGATTACACAAAATTGAAAAATTTTGTACAAACGACCAGAAACTGATTTGCCCAGCATGTTGAAGTGATTTGAACTTATTTTATTCGAATGGAAATGATTGGCAAACATTTTTGCAATAAACATCAAGCAAAATGCCTCCTAAGTTTGATCCAAATGAAATTAAGATCATTTATATGAGAGCAGTTGGAGCGGAAGTTGGTGCAACTTCTTCACTGGCTGCCAAGATTGGTCTACTGGGTCTGTCTCCCAAGAAAGTAGGTGATGACTTGGGGAACAGGGAAAAACCATATTAACCCCTCTCCCAGGCATGTGAAAGTGTTGAGTTCCAGAAACCCAGGTGGGCATGGCTTATTGGAATGTGGGCGGGACACGTGTTATGGTCTGATAACATACCAGGCTCCTATGTTACATGTATGGTCTGATAACACACCACGTGCTCTCCTATACTTGTAATGCTAAAAGCTAGATTGAATGTAAATATTTTCAGTTGAATAGCAGAGGTGTGTGATAAATCTGCTGGACTTATCTTGACTCAGTCTGTACTGTTGTGGCAAAGCCTTGCATTACCTTACAAGTCAGGGGATGCAAAACCAGTGATGATGAAGATTTAACTTTTGGTGCTCAAAAAAGTAATTTTTTCAGTAGAAGGCTGTATGGAAAAAATTATTTTGAATGGCAAGTATTGTTTTGATGCAATTTCATTTAAGTTTAAATTGTTTTTCTTCAGATGTCGGGGCATGTACGTGCCAACAGTATTTCTGTGGAAAGTGCCTCCATTAACGAGGAAGAGGACGATGATGAGGATGATGAAGAGGATGACTACATAGCAGAGAGTATGGGTCACGATAACCATCTCAACGATTCCTCCACTCATCATGAAAGTTTGGAACATAAGACCAGTGGGGAGACTGCCTCAGAGACTACGGAGAAAAGTATGATACACCATGGCAGCATGGAAAGTCTTCTGACAGACCGGCACAGCGCCCCCGCACAGAGTCTCACCGACTTCCAAATCAAATGTAATGGAGAAGACGATCGTCCTCGATCTGGATCCTTTTCTCACTGTCTGTCATCACCCGAGGAAAATAAAGAAAATCTGAGCAAGGCCAGGTCGGAGTCCGTTGGTGATGACCTTGATCGGGCTGTGGGTAAGGAGGTGGACCCGTCAAATAGGTCAGAATCCTTCCCAGCATTCATCAGGAATCAGGTGAAGAAGAGTGGTGACCTACAGAAAGTGAAGGCTGGATCACTCACCAACCTGGTAAAGCGTTCATCTAAGGACAGTGAAGATGGATCAGACAACTCTCACAGAATGGGCTCCTTGACTCAGCTTAGGACGACATCTAAAGACAGCAATGAGACCACTGAGGAGCCATCACGCAGGACATCCATGGAGGACAAGTAAGTCCTGATGCATTATGGGAAGCGTATTTTTGGAACAGAAATAACATGTTTACTTGCACATATGCTTTTGCCAACAAATGTACTAAAAAGTTTCACGTTTGCACATCTTCCATAGCTTTTATCCCAGGTGTCAGATTGAGTGGCAATGGGAATATAAGATATCTTTAGTCCTGAGACATAATGTAATATCATAATGCATGAATGAGACTGTCAGCATATAGTGGCGCCATCTGTAGATATCTTGTATATATGCCCCCCCCCCCTTCCTGCCGGAGGAGGGGCATATAGTAATCTCTTTTTCTGTGCATCCGTGGGTCGGTGCTTATGTTCATTGGTCTGCTTTTCGTGTCCAGGCTATGATTCGCTTTTCCTTCAACTAAGATGAATAGAAACTTTACACACAGTTGCAGCTGGATGTAAGGATGTGTCATGTACCAAAAGTAGGTCACTAGGTCAAGTACCTGGGTCACAGTGACATATTCTTGTAAAATTGTGTCCAGGCTCTAATTCCTTTACTATTTAACTTAGTTTCATGAAACTCCACACACACAAATATATTGACCTAAAGGTGTGTCATAAAACAAAAGTAGGTCACTAGGTCAAGTATCTGGGTCACAGTGATACATTCATGTAAAACTACATTACACTTTATGCCTGGGATGTAATTCTGTTGTCCTTTCACTTAGAATCATGAAACTTTACACACCTGTGTATCTGGAAACGAGTTTGTCATGCATGAAAGTAGCCCACTAGGTCAAATATCTGGGTCACGATGATACCCTATTTTCATTGACTACAGTCATTCCAAAATGAGACCTATGATTAGCAAGTTTATAACTGAGGTGAGGGGGGCATGGATCCAGCAATCTCTGATTACCTTTTAATTGTTCTTGCTGAATGTCACCACTGTTGTTCACCAGACAACGCATTATACATCTGACAAATTATAGTGTCCTAGGATGTGTAGTGGATTTGCTTGCATTCTTGGTCAATACCGTGTCCCTCATTGCTGATTTATTCTGCTCTTCAGGCCAGGTCGCCGAGACTCCATGCCAGAAAAGTCTCGCCCCAAGAGTGGACCAGAGATGGACTGGCACTTTGATAGTCGTACACCAGAGTTTGGCCCCACCCCAAAAGTGAGGAAGCGGAAGGTGGCCATTGCCCAGGAACTCTCCGATCTAGTCATTTATACACAAGCTGTCAAATTCAGAGGTCAGTGTTTTACCCTACCACAAGACCACCTATCTGTCAGAAGTAGCTTTTAACTGTAGAACTAGTTATAGTGGTTGTCAGTTCTGCAATGTTGTATTTGGCCTGTCCAAAAAGAGCACGTTCCATTCTGCCTGCAAGAACAGTACAGATTTTTAAATTTGTGATTGTGTGGAAACCACAAGAAAATATGATAAAGTTGGAAGTTTTTCAATATAGAACCTTTGTTTCATTTCCAGTTCACTCTGTTCATACACTTTTATCAATGTTTGTCAATATTTTGTGCAGGTGCCAAGGGTCTGGGAATCAACACAATGACAAACATGGTACTGACCACCAGCCCTGCTGCCACGACCAAGGCAAAGAAAGCGGTGGCCAGAAAGAGCATTCTTCCTGCTCCTCTTGGCAGCTCTCCAGGCGGCAGTCCCAACATACACATGATGGGTATGTAACCTCCACAATTAACCAACATGAGCCGTCAATGAAATGTAAATTATGAATTTTAAAATATAGTCCTCACTATGGATGTGAGAAGAAAAAGATTGGCATTATACATACATTATATATATATATATATATATATACAGGTGAACATTGTAGAGTTAACCACTGTCTGATCACCAGAGGTCAAAGTCAAGGTCATGCAGATTTTTCTTTTCATTCCCTTGTGAGTCTACAAACACCAGTGACACCTGTCAACAAGGATCAATATTAAACAGAGAATCTTACATGGCTGAGAGTCGGTTACTATTTTCCTGTCACTCGGGATCATTGTGGGTGGGGAAAATCACTTGTGACCTGCGGGGAAAATCAGGAATGACCACAGGTCACGAGTGATTTGTTACACCAACAATGATCCCGAGTGAGAGAAAAATTAATAGTACGTCACTCTCCAGCCATGTAAGATTGTGTTTATTCTATGTTTACTTGGGTCATCATCAAAAAAATATACCCTAGGCCTACTTTCAATGCCGACCTGGTGTACCCTGTTTATTTACGTTCATGGCGGTTATTCCATGTGGCGTGTGACGTATAATCAAACATCGCTCGCGCACATTTGATTTTGTCTGAATGTCAATGCATCACATCATTGATGCAGGCACATCATAATTTACGTATAACAATGTTTAGGTCGTGTGATCTACAGTGAGTTACTACTTTTGAATTTCACTCTAGAAAATTATAATTCACCTCAAACATAGAACAAATACACCATATACATCATAACTTTACTTTTTAAATTTTATGCTCCTGTGTGTCTTTAGAGTTGGATCAGAAGAGACTCTCCAGGAGAATATGCCCCAAGTCAACAGTTAATTTTACTGCATGCTCAGATTCCCTGATTTTCCCCCAAATAATTTTGATTCAGCCTTTGTTATTGTGACTGGTGAAATGTTGGTTACAAATGTGAGTAAATGTGTGATTCAGAAGTTCAGTCAGTAAAAAAGATTTGACATTAATATTCCCTGAACATTTCATAAATTATTACACTTTTTATGGAAAGTCCCATCTTTTTTGTGAGTATCTGGCATATGTAATTCTTTAAGTAGTCACCAGGGGGAAGCACCTGTACTATAGAGTTCCCTGTAATGCAAAGTTAACCAAATTCCCAGTTCGTAAAAGTTATATATTTGTTTCGTGTATGGCAAACATGTGTAGAAAGTAAGTGAGCTCAGCTAATCCTTTAAGTGAACAAGTACAGTGTAAGACTGAAGCAAGGATGGTCTAAATATTAAGGTCCAACCCCATTGCAAAAAAGGAGGTAGAAGGTATTCACTCAAAGTCTGCTGTTTCTTTACTGACTGGCTGTGGGTGTGGACTATAGTACAGGGATATACAAGTGTATGTGCTCTGGTAGTAAACCCAGGTTTGTATTCAGTATGTCATAAAAATACAAATATTCTCATATCTAATTCAGGAAAAAATGTGTGTATTTTAATGTAATTTGCAGGTATTCTCACTATGTATTTGTGAACGAAAGTGTGCAATTTGAAGATAATCTAAACAAAATGTCAAAAATTTTATTCCCTTGCTCTCATGCTTTTGTTTCCGAAATTGCAAAATTATTTATGCACTTTTTATGCTGTCAAAAAAAATCACCCCATCCCCCCACAAACACTTGAAGTGATGTATAACTGGTGTCTTGCTTTGCATTGTCACATTGATGGTCGGTTTGTGATCTGCGTGAGTCGTAACTCCCTGGACATAAAGTCAAAAAATATATTTTTCCTACATATCAGGCAAAAGAAAGGAATAACAAGCAGGGTGTGGTAAATCCGGCATGCCTGCTTTGCAGATTTGTGTTTGACTTGTGTTTAACATACTTGTAGCAGTTCCTCATATTGATTTAAGGTACATGTACATGTACAAACATGTCAAATTTGACAGTATTTAACATTAAAAGGGTATCACTCGAACCCGGACATTTATGTTCATTACTTTCTGTTCAAAATTGAGAGATCATACGCCATATTTTTTTCCAAATTCTAAAGGATTACTTGTGAATGTGTTAGACTCCATGAGAACAAACTGATCATAGACACTTGTCCTATTTGTGCCACACAGATGTGTGTATGTGTAAAGCAACCCATCCCTGTTCCCTGTGGTCTCTGTACAAAGCTGATGTATCATTGTAACAATCAAAAGTGAAGGAGATAGAAGTGAGCACCTTTGAGAGTATTTGTATCTTTACCCTGATACAAAGTGATACAAAGTGATACAATGTGTATCACTTGCAGCAAGCTGTTCTGTCTTAATGCCATCTGCTGCCTTGTATTCTCTCTCTCTTCTCTCTTCCTGCCCAAAGTTGCATGCACAATTTGCCATTTTTGAATGAGGACTCGTTTTGTAACCTATTCTACTGGCTTACATCTCTACTGAGGGTGTGGAATAGTGCCCTCATATTGGTGTCCATATGTGTAGAAGCAGGCGTGGTGGGTTATATGTGCCTCCCAGCAGGTATAGTGCTACATGTAGTACGTTTGCTTTGTTTGGATGCTAAACTAAGACAAGCTCTTTTAGTTTTGTGAAAACTGCATTATAAAATGAAGAAAAAAGGAGGCACGAAAAAGTGTCAGGACTATTTGGAGGGTTTTATTTGCACTGCAAACACTTTATGTTTCTTGAGAACAACCATTACAAGATTGTGACACCAGGGGGCAGCTCTGGGCACATCATAAAGCTAAATGTGCAGGGGATTCAGTTGAGTTGGTGAATGGGACAACTGGTTGACTAAAAATTATGGAAGTTTTTTGTATCAGAAATACTGGGCAAAAAAAAAGAAGAAAATAAATAAAGACACTGTTGAGTATCAGTGATATCATGCTATTGAACTTACTGACCCACATGTAGTCTCAGTTTTTATGAATAAAGATGTCTGAATATCCCACTTGCATATTTTATGAAATCTTAAACTATTACCAATATGAAAATCAGATTCACGCACAAATATTTAAACTTATTTCATAAACTTTTCTGCAAGGTGATGATAAAATTTGAAATTGTGTATTTTGGAGGGTTAAATGTTAAATTGAACTATAATTTAAATACCATTACCAATAACAATGTGTGGACAGAATCCCAGGACATTAAAACTGCATTTAGTGACTATTACAGTATGGAGCGCCAGCCTGGAGAATTATTTGAGTTCAAGGAAAATACTCCCTTGTCTGTCACATTTCTATGTGATTTGCTGGGACAGACCGAGGATGTGCCATTTGCATGTGCTTTCAAGGCACTTAGTGTATGCTTAGATGTTTTGACTGTCATTTCCTACTTATAATGGTCACTAGAATTCAGCATATCTGGATGTTGCACAAAGTTTTTCTACAGCTTTAGTGGCCTGTCAATCTTTTATTGAGATATGTAATGTATTTCTAGATATAATTTAGAAGCTCCAGACACACTTGATTTATGGTTTGTATCTAACCATGTTTCTATTTTGTTTGGGTGACTCTGGCATTTCAGCCAGATCATAGATTTATAAAGTACATGTATAAATTCCAGTATAAAGATGCACAGAGAGGGCATTGTAATCAGTACAGGTTACAGACACTATCACCAACACTGCATGAGTGACACACGGAAATTTGTGTGGAATCGTGCTTTTATCAGTAACTTAGTTTCCTTACAATGCAACTTATCATATGATGTAACTTGATTTCATCATTCAACACAATTAACACTCTTCAGGTATGATGCAACTTATTTCACTCTTAACCCTTTCCCCCTGAATCCAGCCAAAACCGGATGATGTTCAAATGTCTTTTGCTTCAATGATCATTACAAATTTATACAATAATGAGAAACATCGTGATTGAGAAATGCAGTTGATGCCTGTCAAGATGACCTGCCCCCCAGTCAACCACTTTTTTTGGTACCCAACTCCCCCCAACGAAAGCTACGAACTCTTTTGTAAAATCACCCTGAATTGAGGGGAGAAGGGGTTAAAAGCTAAACATACTGTAATGTTGCATTTTTCTTTGTGTTTGTTGCACAATTTGAATGAATGCAGTCACTTACCTTTCTTTGCCACAACAAAACTTATTTTCATTAGATTTGTTTTCTGTGCATGTTCTACGTAAAAATCCAACACTTCAAGTCCCAGAAATGTAAAATTACTTTTGTTTGTAGTTTTTTTTCAAAGGACTTAACCTCTCGAGCTTGGGTTAATGAGAGAATATAAAATTGAAAATTGATCAGCATTAGCTGTTGGGAAATTGATCAGCAAGTGACAGGTATACAGAATGTGTAACAGTTGAGACTGCTGATCAGAACAGAGTATATGAGTAGTCACCTGCAGCGTGTTGGTCTGCATGTACATGTATGTATGGATAGGACCAGCCCAATGGTCAACATCCTGAAGAGTACCAGTGACATTTTGCTTAATATTGTTGGGAATATTAAGATGTAACACTGGTCAGTATTGTGAGAAAGTGGTCACCAATATCGGTCCACGTCATGGATGGGATAAAGCCCAGTGACTGGCAACATATTAGTCAATATTGTACATTTAAAAAAAAGAAAAAAAAATAACAATATTAGATGGTAGCCCGCAACATACATGTATTAGTCAATATTGTAAATAAAAACCAGCTACTTTAGTATCATGGATAGTCACTTATGATATACAAATATCAATGTTTTTGCTGAGACAGATTTCGCCAAGGAATGTACCTCATAATGGTACATACATATAGATACAATGTAATACAATGTATTTTTTGACAGATCTTGCTGAACAATGTTTAACATATTATGTGGACTTACCATGAGTCTCTGATGTAAAGTCTGACAGGGAGCAGTTGGCTGTCACCACCAGACCAAAATACCCACATGATCCTCAAGTCAATGAAGTGACAGTAGTGTAAGATATCATTAAATTTGAAGGGGGAAAAAAAGAGAGTGGAAATTCAAAAGAAACTGTTGGATAGATGGTTTATGTCAGATTGGAATCATTTTAAATTTATGCAATGACGATTATCATTACTTTTGTCTTAAGTGTGCTATGCAATATTAATGTGTCTGTGTGTAACCCCATGGGTTGTGTTACAGGGGTGGACAAGGGCAGTGTGCTATGCAATATTAATGTGTCTGTGTGTGACCCCATGGGGTGTGTTACAGGGGTGGACAAGGGCAGTGAGCTGACCATTCCTACCATGCCTCAGCTACAGATGCGTAAAGCCCAGCAGACAACACCCAGCGTCTTTCTGATGTCCTCCCTCAATGAGAGCAAAGCCAAGCAGCTCTGCCGCAAACAGCCAACTGGGGTCATCAAATATCCTTTGTACAGCCTACATTGGTCACATGATCAGAAACCTCCACTGGTCACATGACCAGAAACCTCCACTGGTCACATGACCGGAGTCTTGCACTGGTTACATGACTGGAGTCCTGTACTGATTACATGACCAGAGTCCTGTTCTGGTTACAAGACCAGATTGCTACACTGGTCACATGACCAGATCCCTGCAGTGACACACATGAATATGCTTGTCGAGTTCTGTGGTTGTAAATTAGGGAATACTAAATTTTGTATTGCTCCTTTGCCCTGAGTATAAATACTTCAATAATGATGAATTTTGCCAGAAATCACACCAAAACAACCAAATTTGAGTTGAAATGTCCATTATTATCATAAAGATGAAGCATCCCAATTGTCTCCCACCTGTTTGCTGTTAGTACTGTTTGAAAAGTGATGAAAACATGATTGTTGACTTACTCCAAATGAAGTATGTCAAGCACAAGTACGGTTTAAGATTGTCATAAGTTTTCATTAGCAGTTATACTGTACATGTACATCATGTTTATTATACCTTAACTCTGGGTCACTCATACCGTGAAACACCTTATGCGCACTTACCCTGCGGGAATGAGAATCGATTCATCCAACTTTAATCCGGTGTTATTCTGGGCCACTGGCATCCAGATGGTTGCCTTGAACTACCAGACGGAAGGTATAGCCGTATTTCTCTCACACAATGATATTGCTGTGTTCTGTAGTATCTGTACAAATGTTTATTGGGTACATGTATATTGTTTTTTGAAGCATTATAATTTTTGCAGAATCATGCATTTCAGAATCACTGGAGGTACTTGATTGGTTCTTCTAAAAGTAAAGTTTTGTTCATGCCCGGGGAACTGCAAATGACCTCAGCCTATCATCGGATGCCAAAGGCGTATTATGATAGGTTCAGAACTTGAGTTACCACGGAACATTTCTGCTATTCCTTATCACTTTTTTTGTGTTGCGAACATCATTCGCACCCATTGACCCCAAGACGGACAGTTACTTTGAATTCCATAACAACATAAACCACAGACCAATAAAATGTTTACAAACATATATGTTTACAAACACACATGTTTACAAACATATATGTTTACAAACACATATGTTTACAAACATATGTTTACCCAAAAAAATGTTTACAAACACATATGTTTGTAAAACTTACCTTACCTGTCCACCCAGACAGGTAGGCTGGTTTTTATTGGGCAACAAAGTTGTATAACACACGTACCTAAATTACATCTGGAACATGCGATACTGTCCAGTATAAATATAATGTGCAGTTTTCAATTACTTCAGTATACATAGCTGATTAGCCAGGTCTGTTGGCAAAACAGGTCCTACTGTCATGACAATGCCTATATTTCCGACCTCACTGAGTGTTAACATAAAAAGAAAGTGAAACTTATCTGAATTGGTTCTACTGAAAATAAATTGAAACTTATCTTATGCATCTCATTTCTATGAATTTTTGTATCCTTTAAATCAGCCAGCTGCAATATACTGTAACTACCTTGTGTAAATGATAACCATAGTTTATATAATAATATGGCCTATGTGTGTAAAATACAACCATGATTTATATACAGTAATACATGTATGGTTTATGTAGATAAACTGTAACCATGATTTATGTACAGTAATACATGTATGGTTTATGTAGATGAACCATAACCATGATTTATGTACAGTAATACATGTATGGTTTATGTAGATGAACCATAATCATGATTTATGTATAGTGTACGTAGATGAACCATAACCATGATTTATGTACAGTAATACATGTATGGTTTATGTAGATGAACTATAATCATGATTTATGTATGGTGTATGTAGATGAACCATAACCATGATTTATGGTATGTACACATAGCTGTCTACTCTCCCGTCTTCACACTGGTAGTCTCCCAGTTTGGAGACTCAAAAAGTTCTTAAAATGACAGGGATTTTGAGGCAAAATTAAATATGTTCTTTGATTTCATGCACATTGTACAAGAAGTTCACCGTCACGTGTCTTTGGAGGTTGACACCTATGTGTACAGCTGTGTGGTTTATTAACGTAAGCATGATTTATGCACAGTACTATGGTCTAAGCATATGATCCATAACTGTGATTTATGTACAACTGTGTGGCCTATGCATAAAAAGGTGAAATATTACTGGCTTGTTGACATGTTCAATAAGACTGTGTCTTGCTCTCCTACAGACACTGCCCTGCATATCAATAGTGCCATGTTTGAGCAGACAGGGTGCAGTGGCTACGTCTTGAGACCTACCATCATGTGGGATAAGAACCATGTCATGGTCAACAGGTTTAACCCCTGGGACAAAGAGTTTGACGGACTTCACCCCACTACCCTCACCATACATGTAAGTAATCTTGTATTTATGTTGCTGCGGTGGGCACTTCTCACAAGGCAGCCACAGTCCAGGTATTCAAATATCATTTACTAAAAATCTGGCTGGTAGGCTGGATGCCTGCTTGTCAATTTCGTTCTAAATGACTAACCTCGATGTTTAATCTGCAACCGAGCAGACACACATGCATTCAATAGGCTGCAGGTACCTGTAGTTAAGTGTGGTTGATCTGTCATAAATGTCATGCTCTTGTTACAAAGCCGATGTCTACCTCTTGCCTATTACAAAATTTATTCAACTGATGCCTTGTTCTTACACATTACACATGTACTTATTCAGACAATTTCTAGTCCTTGCACATGTACTTATTCAGCCCATTCCTAGTCCTTACACATGTAATTATTTGGCCCATTTCTAGTCCTTACACATGTACTTATTCAGACCATTTCTGGTCCTTACACATGTACTTATTCAGCCCATTTCTAGTCCTTACACATGTACTTATTCAGCCCATTTCTAGTCCTTACACATGTACTTATTCAGCCCATTTCTAGTCTTTACACATTACACATGTACATATTCAGCTGATGTTAAGTACGTACACATTACACATGCACTTATTCAGCTGATACCTTATTCTTGCAGATTACACATGTACTTATTCAGCTGATGTTTAGTACTTACACATTATGTTTGTATTCAGCTGAAGTTTAGTACTTGCACATAATTACACATGTACTTATTTAGCTAATGCTTTGTTGTTGCACATTACACACATACTTATTCAGCCCATTTCTAGTCCTTACACATAACATATGAACTTATTCAGCTGATGTTTAGTACTTACACATTACACATGTACTTTGAGCCCATTTCTAGTCCTTACACATTACATGTGTACTTAGTCAGCCAGTTTCTGGTCTTTACACATTACACATGTACTTATTCAGCTGATGTCTAGTACCTGCACATTACAAATGTACTTATTCAGCTGATGTCTAGTACTTGCACACTACACATGTAGTTACTCAGCTGATGTCCTGTACTGATGCATATCACCCAAATGTCACCTTCTTCTTCAGCTGACAGCTGGCCAGTATGTGTGTCCCAACAACCACTCCGGGAGCCCACAGGTTGAAGTGGAGGTGATTGGTATCCCAGTAGACTGTGCCAAACACAAGAGTAAGGTCATCTCACGCAATGCTCTGAACCCCATCTGGAATGAAGTGTACAATTTTCAGGTATGAGCTTATGGGGTTAAATGCAATTATTATGGGAGATAACTTGCATCCAAAGTGTGCCTAGGCCAGCAGTTGACTCCATCTGGAGACTAGCAGTGAAAGGGTTACAGGGAATGAATAGGAAAATTGAGTGAAAGGGTTAACACAAAATGGATGTGAAAATTTACTGAAAGGGTTAACACAGAATGCAGATGAAAATGGACTGAAAGGATTAACACGAAATTAATGTAAAAATTGACTGAAAGGGTTAACATAAAATGAATGTCAAATTTGAATAAAGGGTTAATGTAAAGTTAATGTGAAAAATGACCAGAAGTGTTTCAAATAGTACAGTGCAACATAAGCATGATAAGGTATAAATGAAAGATTTGGTTTATATAGAACAAAAAGAGTGACCAGAAGATGTTGTTATGTGTTAAGAAACGTGCTTCAAATTCATAAGTTGTGTTTAGAGGAGGAAATACTTTGAATAAGGTGTGGATCATCTAATATTTACAGGTAATGTTCCAAGAGTTGGCGTTTGTACGCTTCACAGTGACAGATACAACAAGTAATCACATGACCTCACAACGCATCATCCCCCTTCGCTGCCTAAGACCAGGTAATGTCATTTCCTAGTTACCCTCTTCAATGTCTAAGACAAGCTACCATTTTTTCTTATTTCTCACTGCCAAGGTCAATCCACTAAACTACTACTTACTGGACTAAAATGTCATATCTACATGTATTATGTCACTATATCATGAAATCTTGGGGGTCAATATACATTTGTTACAGTATTCTGTTTTCCAAGATAACTGAAGTGTTTAATAGTGACCATATGTTAATTTTGGTAGTTTATATAACATAATTTATTTTAGTGCTCGGTGAGCTTTGTATGTTATATCAGGTGGTCTCACATTATTTTATTCTTTATTTATATCTGAGCTGATGCAATTGTTCTATTATTTTGGATCAATAGTTACTATAAGAACAAGTGCAAGCTGCACAGTTCCTTGTCTACTTAGGTTTTTGTGGTGAGATTACTTTTCGTGCTGCATAAATGGTGGATTATGACCAATACGAATATGACTGACCTTGAGTTGACCTTGCAGGTTACCGCCATGTTCGGCTTCGTACACCCACCAATCAGCCGCTAGAGTTGTCCACGCTGTTCATCTACTCCAGTCAGGAGGAGGAAATGTCCAATGACTTCATCCTCCATGAAACTATGGCTGGACGTGACGAAAAGTCTGATGCACGACGACAGATGAAAGCTCTGCTTGCCAAGTTTAAAGATGGAACGGACCTTGGGAAGTCAGAAAAAGAGGTTTGTGTGACAGAATGTGAGTGACAGAATGTGATACATGTATGAAGGTTGTATCACAGCATGTGATCTGAAGGTTGTATGACAGGGTGTCATATGAAAATTGTATGACAAAATGTGATTGGAAGGTTGTATGACAGGATGTGGTATGAAGGTTGTGTGACAGGATGTGATTGGAAGGTTGTATGACAGAATGTGATATGAAGGTTGTATGACAGGATGTGGTATGAAGGTTGTATGACAGGATGTGATTGGAAGGTTGTATGACAGGATGTGATATGAAGGTTATATGGCAGGATGTTGTATGACAGAATGTGATATGAAGGTTGTATGGCAGGATGTGATATGAAGGTTGTATGGCAGGATGTTGTATGGCAGGATGTGATATGAAGGTTGTATGACAGGATGTAGTATGAAGGCTGTATGATAAGAAGTCATATGCTGTAGATGGGGAACTCTATTGTTACTCTCTGGATATTATTTCTGTGGGGTTTACAGCAATGTTGGTTCTGTTAAACATTTGCCTGGTCAGAATATGACTGGGTCAATAGCTTTCCTTGGTGCAATGGGCCCAACCATTGCCAAGGAAAGTTTTTGACCTGGTGTGTGTCATCTTGATAGGTCTTACATACAGTTTTCAGGGAAAAAATGTTTCTATCAACATAAAATTTAAGTAAAATCAGTAAAGCAGATGAGAGTTTACTTCAGGCCTTTGTGGGTGATCTGAGTGGAAAAGGGTTACAGGGAGGTGTCCATAAAGATCCTGTGCTGCCACCTAGGCTAGAGCAAGGAACTTGACAGGAAGGAGGGCAGATTGGTGTATTAAGCAGTGCCAGATGAGCTTCTTTGATACAAGTAACAGCTTGAGGGGGAAAAAGGGACAAGAAAAGACAAACTGATTGGATTTCAATCTTTACTGTTCCTGTCATATTGTTACCTGTCAGTTGTCAGGTAAACACAGGCTTTCAACAGAAGTTTTGGGAGTGTATTACTAGCAGAATAAAAGGATGACTGGGGTAAAACTCAGACTAGAGCTTTTCTGTATTCATTAGACTTCAGAAGGTGAAATAATTTGGCAAGTCCTTGCATAAGCACAAAAAACAACTTTGGAAAAAGGTTTCATCCTGTGTAGCATCAAAAATGTTACCTATTTTGTAAAAATCAAATTGCTTGTGACATAGGGAAGGTTGCAAAATTTGTTAACCCTTGGAGCCCCACTACCATTTTATACGTTTGCTCCTTAGGTCCCTACAACATTGTAGACCTATCAAAAGGACGCCACACTGTGTTCTGGTGCTATTCTAGACTTTACAGCTCCTCCAGGAGTCAGTGCTGGCACATCCACAGATTGAAGCCATTAGGCTGAGGGTGACCTCTCACGACCTTCTATCCTGTTCTCTGATTGGCTGAAAGCTCTTTGTAACAAATGAACATAATAGAACAAAGAGTAAAACATGACACAGCAAAACATGCTTGTTGGTGTTTCAGTATGGTGGTCTTCCAGGCACCAAGCATAGGCGACACATGTTCTTCATCACAGTGTTTGGTGTGACTCCGACAGAGGAGTACACAATTCTCAAGGTCACCCAGGATACCACTACATTTGAAGCCATATCACAGGTAAGTTGGTTTAATCCCTTCAGGGTCAAACCGCTGATTAATATAAGCATGTCTTTACCGAGAATTGTCAGAAGGCTTCAAGAAATTAATGATGGATTAGATATATTAATACTGTTACCAGAAATAGTCTTCAAATACATTTCTGCATACATGAAGATCAGTAATTGATGTTAAAAATTTATCGCCTGTTTGTGTCTGCTGCTTCAGGCACTGGCCAAGGCCGGGAAGTCGGAGGAGCGTGTCGACAGTTATGTGTTGGTGGAGGATGTACAGATGAGCTGGGACAAGAAAGACGCAGACAAGGCAGGCTCGCAGCGAATACTGGACATGAATGAGAAGGTGTTGCAGGCACAGAATAAGTGGAAAGGGCGTGGCCGATTCCAGCTCCGCAAGAAGTCTGATGTAAGTTCGGCTCAGTTGACACATACTACTGTACATAGCAAGACTGTCACACTGGATTTACACAAAGATATGTTATCAGCATATTGGTTGACACACACCAGCATGGCAGATGGCACACATACACATGTAGGCTACCAACGTAACACATTTCAAAACTGAATGTTTTTCAGGGTCACAAAATCTGTCTTGAATAACCTCTCACAGGCATCACTGTAAATTGTGGGTTTAAAAAAAAAATCAGGATATAAATACTCTTCATATGTATGAAAAGTAGAAGGTAAAGCATCCTGGAGGTGGTCTTTCAAGACAGGTGGTCTGTATATAACATGAGACATGCCATATGTTTCTTGGCCCTTAAAGTGCTAATCACTGCTTTAGTCATTTTCTCATTACCGTTAAACATATAATGGTTAAAAGATTCAAATTCCTCATGAGGATACCTTTCATTCAAATACCAGCAAGCCTAGTCTAAAGCAAAAAGTAGTCTTAGTCAACAGCTTTCCTGGGGGCACTTTGCACACAATGCATGCAAAGTGTCCCATGGAAAGATGTTGACTCAGTCTTAAATCAGCACTTTAAGGGTTAAGACATCAAAAATAGAATCGTAACACACCTCATAGTATCAGTTTCTTTTAATCCTTAACATTTTCCTTGCTCAGTTTCAACATAAATCTTGCCCTACTGACTAATTACAATATCTGCTTGAATTCATACTTTGCATAAAAAAGGAAATGTCTTACTTGTAATTTTTTCTTGTTCAGCTGATTTGTCAGTCAGCTGAGCTTATCTTGTGGTCTGTCATCCCAAACGTCTACTATTCACTTTCTATACTCCTCAAAAACTGTTGGCCAGATCTTATTCAAAATTGCTGGGAATATACAAATTTTGATTAACTGTGCTGTGAATTTCTTTGTTTTTTTTTTTTTTATGGAAATTTGGGAAAGTGTTTTTCTGTGAGAATTCTTGGCTAGTTGATTTGAAATGGCAAGTAGTACAACGTAACATGTCACAGTACTTTGGCCTATAAATGGACTCTCTTGGTGACTAGACCATGAGGTCACGGTGCAATTTTAGTCCATGATTTTCTCAGTAACAACTCTCTTGAAGCTGGGACTTTCAAATTGGGCATAGTGGTGGTCATCTATAAGGGCTAAGTTGAGGCTGAACATCAGTGACCTTGACCTGGTTCCTAAGGTTATAGGGCCACTAACGTGAATTTTACTGTATATTTGATAACCTGATAACTGTAAGGAGGGTCCTTTACGAGGGTTGGGTGGAGAATGCTGATGGGTGACATTGACCTAGGAGAGGTTGCAATTAACAATTTTATGTGTATTTGGTTGAATATACAAACCAATACACAACATTCTTGTGGGCTAGAAGTGTGTATTTCCATTAGATTCTATGATAAGTAACATTGAATTCATTAGATAGTTTTGCAGCTAAAGTTACCAAATGTACTGGAGTATTTTAACTATGTGCAACTATTTACCACAAGAAAATTTGGTGTTCTTAGCTATAGGTGGAGTGGTTTTAAAGTTACATAAGTGTAAATTACAATGGAAACTAATGGAAATCCACATACCTAGCCCGCCTGCCTACAGAGACCTCTACTGGGAACCCACATGAACCAGCTGATCTTAACATTACCTATTCCCGATGTTACAGGTTGACTTAAACGTCAAGGTCAGCTGAGGATGGGCTTTTCACACAGCCCGCTTGCTCATTTTTGTAATGACCAAACTCCCACAATTTGGGTTTTCAGGATGGGCATGCCTCAAAATATCACCTGCATCTAATTGGTGTCTTATATCTTGAAAGCTTTACATAAGAAACTTCTCTCTTCTTATTTTTTTATTATATTTTTTTTTTGTATATTGTCTTTCCTGACCATGATATACAATGTTCTATACAAGTTGCATCGTGTCTTTTCTCATGGTGTTTTTAGTGTCAACTTTCTCAGTTTCTTCTATATTTGTGCCTCTGTCCAGGAAGGGGATGCCATTGTAGTTTTGGGATGTCTTTCCTTCAAAACATCTCTCTGTGTGCATAGTTTAAGCAATATCTGAAAAATGAATGGACAAATTTCTCTGACATCCAGTGAAGTAGACTGATACGTGAACTGATCCAAGTTTTAAAATGTGTCCACTCCCTTGACATGGATTAAACACTTTTAATTGGACAGTGCATGATGAAAAAGGAAGGTACAAGTTTTTGATCAAATTCATTGTTTATATTTGATCCTGTCAAACACTTGACAAAAATTTACGCGGAAATGTATTATTATGACTTCGACCAATCAAGGGACTTGACTTTCCGTGATATGTCTACATAGACTTGCCTGCTGACGCACCTTGGGTTCCAAGGATGAGATGGTAGGCAGGTGGGTTCAGCAGGCAAGACAGAGGAAATGAAGTGGAAGCCAATGACATTCTTATTAATATAAACTGCTCTGCGTACTCATCGTAATGTATTGAGCGCGCTTACCTTCTTTATGAAGGGTCAGCTAGGCAGGCAATTTCTGCGAGAGCTGCAATCAGATGTATTTTCTTTCCTCTTTTCTACATTATCTTTCACCTTTCTGCTTTGAGTTACAACAGAGTTAAGGACTAAGTCAACAGCTTTCCTTGGTGTGTTATGCTAATATAAAGCATGCCAAGTGAAGCTGTTGACCAGAGCATGTTATCTTTATGTCTCGTACATCTCTTCTACATTCGTATTCAAATTGTTTTTCACTACTGTTGAAGGTAGTCAAAGATAATGCAGAGGCACACCCTTAACAGCCATCCATCTTTGGCTGGTATCAGGGGGGAAAGGGTTAACACATAATATATATGTATGTATGTATGTATGTATGTATGTATGTATGTATGTATGTATGTATGTATATAAATACATACATACATGTACAGATACATAATGTATGTATATATATATACACACAGATACATGTATATATATATATATATACATACATGTATGAATATATTCATACACACATACATAAACATGGTGCAGATGGGCATAATTTCTAGATATTGACTGCACAATACATGTATATTTTAACTGGGCAATCATATTCTTGTAACTTTTTGAAGTCCATGGCAAATGCTTGCACATTATATATTTAGATGTACTATATCCCACTGAACAGGTTGAAATACAAGGGCAAAATTCATTTAATCAAATTTTGTTGTTGAATAGATTAATTTTACATTAAATTTTAAGGCTTTATCAATTATTTCATAACACCATCTGAAATATTGTGTACATTTAATATAAATGTTCCATGAAAATGAAGTTTGTGCGAGTATTTCAACGCCATCAGAGCGATCAGTTGTGCACGTTCTGTCTGATGCATGGGTTTGGCCGATACTAACACTGTAGTTTGGCTACAATATGTTGCATTCTTTCTTACTATTATATGTATGTTATCTTGCATTGAAATGTTATTTAAATTAAGCTTGACAATGCATTCATACATTATACAGGGCTGATATATTATGCATCTAGCTTCTGGTGTCAATTGCATTGCATGTTTTTTAATTTTAAGTTTGTCGACTTTGGGGGGAGGGGGGGGGTAATATTGGTGCTTCTAATAAAGTTGGACAATAAATATGGATCCTAAGATCTACTGATTTACTTCAAAATTTTTGTTTTAAAAAAATCTTGTCAGCAGCAATGTTAAAATGCCATACTTTTATAAAAAGAAATTCTGCATTAGATAATGAAGTGTTGACAATTAAGGCACAGTGTTGGCATGTCTAGTATGACAATCTGACTCATATGGGATATTAACATGAAAATGGCAAGTATACCTTTTAAGTAAAACAAAACATTTTACGAAACCCTGAAGATCAAACAAAATGGAAGAGCAAGCAAAATGGTAAACAGTCTGTGGCAGATGACAAGTTTTATTGGTAAGGGAACTGACCTGCTATTGTCATAAGTGAACAGATGCATAAGATATTTAGCCCTGCAACATGTATCTGTGTATAAACACAAATTTTCCTAAGGTATTAATTTTGTAAAGTGGTACCATCTGAGAAAATTCAAACAAGGAACTTTAAACAGTTTAATGGTTTTTAGCCGGGTGGCTTTTTTGGTCGTTCTATTCTTTTTTCTTGCAAGGTTGGCAAATTAGGCAAATAAAATCTATCCAATTTGAATTTGAAATCAATTTGAGAAAATGAGAGCTTGGGAAAATTTTTGCTTATACTTTATATCTGCGCTGTACCATGGGTGGATCAAGATCAAGTAAACAGGATAATCCACGGAACATGTCATCATCATTTTCATGCACATCATGTGGCCCTCAACTGAGCTACCCATCCTGCTGTCATAGTGTGCTGATGAACAAAAAACAACTTTTATTTTCGACACATTGTATAACTTTATGGTTTAAATATTAAACTGAAAGCAAATTTGATTTTGACACATAGTATAACCTAATGGTTTAAATATTAAACTGAAAGCAAATTTTATTTTGACACATAGTATAACCTAATGGTTTAAAAATTAAACTGAAAGCAATTTTTATTTTGACACATAGTATAACCTTATGGATTAAATATTAAACTGAAAGCAATATTTATTTTGACATGTAGTGTAACCGTATGGTTCAAATATTAAACTAAAAGCAACTTATATTTTGACACATTACATAACCTTATATATGTTATAAATAGGATGTTCTCTATTCTACTGAACCAATTTTTATTCACTTTACACATGTGTAATTTCAGAATAACTCCTCGCAAACAGTGACAAAGTAAACTGTGTCTTCAGTTTGAATTAAACAATAACACAATGTATTAAAATTCCTCATGAAAAGAACTTTCATTCAAGAAATAGTACACAAGATGGACATCTTAACTAATCTTGATACAGAATGAGTTTAAATTTGTTAATTAGAAGATTGCATGATAATTTCCAAATATTTTCTGAATTGAACAACTGTCTTAAGGTCACATTAACCCTTTCACCTTGAATTGATAGTTTAAAGCCGAGTCAAGAGTTTTTCTTTGCTTGGATTGGGAGCTTGACTCCACCCCATGGCAACAAAATTTCTTGACCTAGGGCATGTTTTCTGGTCTTTATTCAACTTTTTTTTTTCGTCACTGTTGAAATTAGCCAAAAGCATTGAAGCAGACTACATTTGACCGTGAGCCAGCTTGGCTAGTCGAAGGGAGGAAAGGGTTGATATACAATATTCTGTACAGTGCTGTGTAAATTTAGTGGTAAATAGTTTTGACTGCTCTCCAAACCGTAAACAGGATATTGACCAAACAAATACAACATTAACGAGTAAATGCTATAACATTGAGAATCACATTTTTCAGATTTTAATTTTGATCAAAATTTATTATAATTATAGCCATATAAAAGATTGTTTTATATTTCATAGGCTTATCAAATTATGATTTAATACAAATGTATTTCCCAGTATGAAATGCTCCGTTCTAGTGATTTGCTTGTTGATGATGTGGTCTTACTCTATGGTTGTACACAGGATCCCAGTACACGAGCATGGATGACAACAGTCGTTAAGGAACAAAAGGTCTGTTTAAGAACTTTGTACAAAATATATCAGGTGTCTCTCTCTCTGTACAAAAATATACCAAGTGTCTCTCTGTACAAAAATATACCAGGTGTCTCTCTCTGTACAAAAATATGCCAGGTGTCTCTGTACAAAAATATACTTAGTGTCTCTCTGTACAAAAATATACCAAGCGTCTCTCTCTGTGGGCTGTCACCTACACAAGTCACATTGTAAATAGGTGTACATTGGAACCTGCCCAGGAATGTTAGTGCATTTTCAATTTTTATGATTTAGCTCATTCCGTACTATGGTGACAGGCCTTGATCAGTGGTTCTGGCCCTGCCTGGCGAGTCATGCTGCAGCTGCCCTTGTGGAAGCTGCAGCATGACTTGCCAGGCAGTGCCAGAACCACTGACTTGAGACTATAGGCATGTTGGTATTTGAGCGAACGCTCTTTTCATGAAGAATTTAAATATGCAATTGTCGTCTTAAATCTAGGTAAATATACGTAAAATATACAGTGAAAACTCGTTATAATGACACCATCTGTTCCCTACAAAATGTGCAGATAACTGAATATGTCAGACAAATGAGTCAAATAACAAAGAATATAAACCTTTTCCCAGGAAAATTTGTGTCATTTTATTGAATAAATCGGCTATCTAAGTGTCGTTATAATGATGTTTCACTCTATCAGGGACTGGTATGGAATGAGTTAATATGATTGTAAATGAAAAAATACTGCAAAAATAAAGCATGTTAAAGTACTCCAAGAGAATATTCTTTGGTAGAAGAAATAGTTCCTGAAAAGTGGGATATGCTGAAGTTTCATTAACTGAGAGAAAATCAGAAGTTGAATCTGAAGAAAAAAAAAGAATACTACTATGGTTTTCATGATTTAATATAATTGAAAAATACTGCAAAAATAAAAGCACTTTACATTATTCGAACAGACTGTTCTTTGAGAGAAAAATATTTCTGAAAATGGGTTATGCTGAAGTTCAAAAAGTGAGAGAAAAATACATTTATAGAAAAATAGCAGTTGAATCTGAAAAAGAAAAAAAAATTATGTCACCATATAATAATTTTTTTCTTATCCTGGGGCCAATAATTCTGTAAAACACAAAACAAAACTGAAATTTAAAAAAAAAAACAACTAAACATGATGGTAATGATGATGATGATAATAATAATAAAAAAAATACTGATGATAATATATCATGAAAAATATAGATTAAGTGTATGTGTAAATAAAATGTTTCGGAATCTGGATAATTATACAAGAGATCTGCATTATGTGCATTTGTTGGAACCCCAAATTGATAGCTTCCTGGAAATCATTTGATGACACAGTAATCACTCCTGTAAACACCATCCCTGGGGCAGGTGTGAAGGTGATCACCTGAGGCAGGCTATCTCAATGTAAAGGTGATCACCTGAGGCAGGCTATCTCAATGTAAAGGTGATCACCTGAGGCAGGCTATCTCAATGTAAAGGTGATCACACGAGGCAGGCTATCTCAATGTAAAGGTGATCACACGAGGCAGGCTATCTCAATGTAAAGGTGATCACCTGAGGCAGGCTATCTCAATGTAAAGGTGATCACCTGAGGCAGGCTATCTCAATGTAAAGGTGATCACCTGAGGCAGGCTATCTCAATGTAAAGGTGATCACATGAGGCAGGCTATCTCAATGTAAAGGTGATCACCTGAGGCAGGCTATCTCAATGGAGGTCAAATAACATGGAAAAGCTACAAGTAGGGACCTGATACATTGCATCTTAAAAAGCAGGTGGTCTCTCAGTGGGGTGGTCTGTATAAAGAGGAAGCATTGTGATAATGCTACTCTGTGGTAGCCACAGATTTCCACATCAAGATCCAAAATGTATAGATCTGTTTTTGAAGTATGATTATTTTATGATCCAAAATGCCAGCATTTCATTTTCACAAGGCAACAGGTCACAAAATTCACAGCACTGAAAGCTTCTTGTTTGACAACTGCCGTCCTGTATATATGGTGGCAAGTTGTTCAGTTGGTAGGCTTCGTAATTCACAGGACACAGTGCTACATATATATACATGTATTCATATTGTGTCTAAAACAAAAAAACTTAAGTTTCTTGCCTTATCGGCTGTAGCATGGGTGACTCGCTGTGGAGAGAGATGCACAATATGTACACTTATTTAACTCTGGGCTGATTTTTTTCTTTTTTGGGGGGGAGGAGGGGGGGCAGTCTCTTTACTGACCTTGCTAGACCTTTTTTCGTATTTGGTCTGGGGAGTAATCTGTAATGTACATCAGTGGTCTGTGTAATACTGCACTTCATGTAATTAGCCCTTAAAGTGCTAATCACTGTTATAGTCATTTTCTGATTACCATTAAGCATATAATTGTTAAAAGATTCAAATTTTCCATGATACCTTTCATTCAAATACCAGCAAGCCTAGTCTAAAGCAAAAAGTAGTCTTAGTCAACAGCGTTTCCTTGGGGCACTTTGTGCGCAAAGTGCCCCAAGGAAAGCTGTTGACTCAATCTTAAACCAGCACTTTAAGGGTTAGTATCCTGTACAGCATCTATTCCAAATCAAATGCACAAATTGGTAAAACCCAACTGCTGTGAATTTAGCCTCTTGTGGCCGTATTCTCAAAGAATTGAATCTTATCATAAATTTAATCCTAAAATTAAAATCAGTGTGCCTTTAGGGATTGATCTGTGGCATTGTTGGTTCAATGTTTGACCAAAACTTCCAGGATTAACTAATCTTTGTTCTTAGCTGTGATATGAACTTTGGGATTAAAGTTTCCATTTTATAAAATTGAATTGTAATTTGATCTGAATTTAATCCTGGAACAAAACATTAAATACTGGATTAAACTAAGATTAATTTTATAAAATGGAATTGTTAATCTTTTAGTTCATATCATAGCCAAAATCATAGATTGGATGATCCTCAAAATTTTGATCAAACATTAACTCATTCCATACTATGGTCACAGGCCTTGGTCAGTGGTTTTGGCACTGCCTTGCAAGTCATATGCTGCAGGTGCCCTTGCAGTAGTTGCAGCATGACTTGCCAGGCAGTGCCAGAACCACTGACTTAAGACTACATACATGTTGGCACTTAAACAAAAGCTCTTTTCATGAAGAATTTAAATATGCAATTGTCGTCTTAAATCTAGGTAAATATACAGAAAAATCAGGGACCGGTATGGAATGAGTTAAGCCAAGGATTGAGCATTTTAGGCCCCAAAGAATATCAATGTTGACTTTAGGTTTAAATTCAGGATCAGATTCAACTCTGTGAATGCAGCCACTGAAGTATTAAGATAAATTTTAATGCAAAATAATTAAGATTTATCATAAATTTTGAGAGTTCCCAATCATAATGATAAAATGTATTGTTTTGACCCTATACATCCCAGAATTACTGTGGCATAAACTGATTGATGTTAAATGATAATATTATAATGTTTTGACCCTACATACCCCATAATTGGTGTGTCACATACCAATTAATGTTTAATTATAATAGTGTATTATTTTGACCCAATGCATCCCATAATTAGTGTGGCCTGTAGACAATGTAACAATGTAGCTTCTATTCCAAATACACAGACCCATAAACCTACTTGTACCTGCTTTGAATGTAGCCTCCTTAAAAGTCAAAGTAAATTTTGATAAGAATTGTTATTTTTATTACCACTACAATCGATTCTAAGTTTTAAATTTTACAGTAATTTCAATTTAATGCTAAATGACATCAATATTTTGAGCCAATAATAGCAAATTTTTACAGCTTGTAATATATTAGCAGTTGAGTGTTAGGAAGTTGCTTGTCCCCATGATCTCTGCACGGAGCATATAAATATATGATGTCCATTCTCCAAAAGTTAGTTCTGCATTAAATCCCTGCTGTTTCATCATTCGTCCTGCTACGTGTATTACGAGTTTTCCTCTAAACTTGAAAGTAAATAGAAATTCTGCTTAGCCTTATACTGTGAAACACTAATTTTTTTCTACAAATGTGTCATACATTGAAAAAGTAAATAACACATAAATTGAATTATTCCTCTTTAAAATGGATCACTGCCTTCATCAAATATACAAAGCTAGATTATTTTTTTATGAAACGATTATTAAAGTAACAAAGTTGCACAATCAAAACATGAATAAAAATTAAGTGTATTACAGTACTTGCTTTCATCCCATATTTATATGTCAGGATGCACAAGTGATCTTAGTCACATGTTTGCTCATACACGTACCCTCAATGTTCAAGTTGTACTGTCATATGTCAACATGCACAGTATTGCATACAGAGGTGTCCCATCATGCACCAGTCATATCAGATGTCTGTAGCACCATCATACACTTGTTTCCTTTTGTGCAGCTACATTACAAAATTTTGTTTTCAGTTTGTTTTTGTCTGTGCCTTATACATTTTCTTCATGTGCAGAGTCAGGCATACATATCCATCCTACAATGTGCTAGTGCCAAGCATACAACTCTATCCCATAATGCACTAGTGCCAGTCATACACATGTATCCCATCATACTTCAACTGTATCATGCATTTGTGCCCTATAATGCACTGACATCATACATTTGTAGTGTGTCATATGCCACCTATCCTACATGTTTCTTATCGTATCTTGTAGAAAGTACTTTCATGGTATCTTATCATGTTCAAGCTCTGTCTGAAATATGTATCCCATCATGCACCAGTTGTGCATCTATCCGATCCACTCTGCACAAGCAGCAACATATGGTTGTATCCTACCATAAAGCTGTGTTTTACATCTGTGTTCTGCTACTGAAGTTGCCATACACCCATGTAGCAGCTATTATTCCTTCATTCCCCAACTGTTTGTACCCCATTATCCACCAGCAGTCCCATATTTTTCCCCATCATGCATCAGCAGTATATCACACATGTACATTTGTGTTCCATCATGTGCTGCCCAAAATGCCATACATTTGTTCCCTATCACCAGCAGTGTCACACGTTTGTTTCCCATCATGCACCAGCAGTGTCATACATTTGTTCCCCATCACCAGCAGTGTCGCACATTTGTTTTCCATCATGCACCAGCAGTTTCATACATTTGTTTCCCATCATGCACCAGCAGTGTCATACATGTACTTCCCATCATGCACCAGAAGTGTCATACATTTGTAAACACTGTTAAGCACCAAACTTGTCATAAATCTAAAACCCATTGAATATCCAAAAATATATAATTGTAGCTGTGCAGTGTACTTTTATATGTACGTACCCGTCATCATCAGGTATTTTTATGTACCGTCGTGCATTCGAGGATGTCATTGTGGCCTATGCAAGAAGCTCTGTGGCTGGTGATAGGTTAGGACTGCATAGGCTGCTACTATCATGTGTTTTAACCTGATGTATACACGTATCCCTGCTGGTAGGAAGCTGGTTGGCGTGTGTTTTAATGTGATGTTATTGTTGCTGATAGGAAGCTGGTTGACTTGTTTAGCTTAGTCTGTCCTGTTTTAGTGTACCCCATACTAACACAGTTTGTTGTGTAGTGTCTATTGCTTGCTGCGCGTCATTTTCCAGGTCTTGGAATGATGAGTTTGGATTATGAATTTCCAGTATGGATGCACTTTTGGGATCACAAGAACGTTTAACATCTTGTTGTTTGCACAGAACTTCCGTGGAGTGCTGCATCTATCTACAGGCTGAAGGCTTTGAGCAAGTGTGAGGAGCCATGGATACAGACATGCCCCCTGTGATACATGTATATGGATACCATGTACAGACATGCCCCTGTGATACATGTGTATGGATACCATGTACAGACATGCCCCCTGTGATACATGTATATGGATATCATGTACAGACATGCCCCTGTGATACATGTGTATGGATACCATGTACAGACATGCCCCCTGTGATACATGTGTATGGATACTATGTACAGACATGCCCCCTAGCTGTGATACATGTGTATGGATATCATGTACACACATGTCCCCTGTGATACATGTATGTGGATACCATGCCCTCTGTCATATATTATGTGCAGATGTTTCACCACATAGCCACATTGTTACAAGCCCATGCATTGTGATTAATGTGTGTTGTGAGTGCTGAGCACTCAGTTTCATGATTTGCAGGCTTAGCTGGATACATGTTAAATCTTCACGTGCTACAGGCACTATACGATTCATTGTTGATCAGTGGCATCCATTTATACTCTGATGTCAAATTCTGTCAATGCTGTTTGTTCCAAGTTAATTCAACTGATGTATACATGTACCTGTATGTCCCGTTGTTTCAGTGTCTTGGTCTTGTCATGCATCATGTGTGAGAATTGTATAGACCTTCCCACCCACTGTGTATGCTCATCCTTTATTCTGTACATCAAGTGCCCTAGTCCAACTGATGTATGGGAGGTACTCATCCCATGCATTGTGAGTGCCCAGGTAGCTAGTCCAGCAGATGTATGGGAGGTACTCATCCCATGCATTGTGAGTGCTCAGGTAGCTAGTCCAGCTGATGTATGGGAGGTACTCATCCCATGCATTGTGAGTGCTCAGGTGGCTAGTCCAACTGATGTATGGGAGGTACTCATCTGATGCATCGTGAGTGCCCAGGTAGCTAGTCCAACTGATGTATGGGAGGTACTCATCCCATGCATTGTGAGTGCCCAGGTGGCTAGTTCAACTGATGTATTCATATTCTCATCTTTGAGGAGGTCAAAGTCTCATTTGCTTATGATACTGTACCTATAATTTGACAGAAATTATGACCCAAAATATAAGATCCCATATCTTGAAAAGTAATTGGATTAGACTTGCCAAATTTATAGGATATATAGGCCATGTCTAATGCTAGCATGTTATGTAGTATCAGTGACCTTGACCTTTTTTGTGAGGTCAATCACCAGGCCTGGAAAGAGTGATGAGTCCAGTAAAGGGCAGAACGTGTCAGGTTTACTTGGCACACTGTGTATCTGTTCTGATCAACACTTGCCTAGTTTTTTTATATATACGAAACTGTATTTGGTGACCTACTTTTTTGAGTCACCATGACACAATGATTATGGATTTTGGCATTTGTCCCAAGTTAATTGTTTTTCTTCAGTAACTCGAAAAGTTATGACCTGATTTGAACAAACAGATCATGTACTGAAAGCTGGATGCCGGGCACACATTTTGAATAGTCACAATTTTTTAATCTGAGTTGAAGGTTAAGGTCAAATGGCCAGTTGGAATATAGGAGTCATCTTGTGAATGCTCACCACCCCACAGTTTTTGAATTGGGGCTTATACCTTTTAGGGCTTATCAAGCATATGAAAATTTATGTCAACATCAATGTTAGTGGCACCAGCTGCAATATTATATGGGTCAACATGGTAAAATCTTGTAACCATTCCAATATCCTTAAATTTTCATGGATCTTGATGAAAGTTAGTGGGATTGTAGAAAAGGTCAAAATCTCTGTTGTCTATGATACTAGTGGTTTCACCGACGATTTGATAGAAATTATGAGTTTAAATGTCATGAAACATACAAAAGTACATATCTTGAAAAATGATTGAATTAGACATGCCAAATTTATATGCCATATAGATCATGTACAATGCTAATGTGTTATGTAAAATCAGTGACTTTGATCTATTTCTGTGACGTCACCATGCCTGTGAAGTTGGAAAAGGTGATTTTGTGATGGTAGGGTGTAGTTCAGACATCAAAGGCAAAAATAATTAAGCCTCCAGATCAAAATTGCACTTGAGGACATTGTATTAGTAGTAGAATTTATGTTGATTTACTTTTTTTTCTTTCAAAAATCTTGGAAAAAATATTCCATGACACTGCTTTACAATTATGGACAAACACTTGTGAGTAAGTAACAATTTTGTTGACAAAATCCAGCCATTAATTGCTGACTCATCTGTTATACAAATTGAAAAACGTACAAGTACAAAGTCAAATGACTACATATTGACAAACAGAGGTATCAATATATAGCGATAAAATCCACAAGATGTACAAACAGAATTGCATTTGGTGTGTTATAATGACAAAAGCAAGTCCTTGTTGGCACATCAATCACACAAATTGGAAAAACATAAGTACAGAGTCTTAATTATGTCTGCATATTGATAAAAAGAAGTATCAGTAGATTTCAAAATCTTGGAGACATATATATAAAAAGTTCCATATGGTCCCCTGACAAAAGTGAGCCATTGCTGACTCATCAGTCTTGCTGATTGAATAACATACAAGTACAAAGTCATGTCTACATATTGATAAACAAAAATTGACAGTACAAGGCAATAATTTTTTTTTGTTATTTTATGTGGTTTTTTTTGTGATTTTTGAATTCTCCTCAAACCGTGAGCTCATTCTCATACAAACTTTGTAGGATTGAGCTTGACTCAATCTCCACCAAATGTGTACCTTTAAAAAAACAAAAAACAAAAACAAACAAAAAAACAAATTTCAAAATTATTTACTGCTCAATTAGAATGCATGTGAGCATGATTAATATTGAGATACTGATATACAAGTATGTTTTATTTAATTTTTTCCAAAACCATAGACCAGATCTACGTCAAACTTGGCACCTAGGATCTTAGCAAAACTAGGTCACTAAGTTAAGTGCATGTATCTGGGTCGTGCATCTATACATGTAAACCATCAGAATAACTCATTCCACCCTGATAGAACAGTGAGTCAACAGCTTTCCTTGGTGCACTCTGGGCGCAATGCACCCAGAGCGTGCCAAAGAAAGCTCGACCATGGGCATATAATTTGGAATGATCTTCCATGCAAATTTCATGCAAAATTTTGAAAAATAATCCCTTAATTAGTAAAATACAATTAGCAGATGACATTAAGATATTAGCAGGAAAAAGCGTCATAAGGGTGGAATGAGTTAAGCTAAGATCAACTCTGCACATTTGGCTCAGTTCAAGAGGTGGCTGAAGCTCAGCTCAGCTCAGCTCAGGTTGAGACATCTTGCGGGTTTCATGTATCTAGATTAGCTGAGGATAGCTTTTCACGCAGCTCTTTTATTTTGTACAAATACAATGAATGTACCTCATCTCACATAATTTGAGTGTCTGTATTTATAGCTAGTCCACTCACTTTATACTGTGCTCATCTGACAAAATGTATCTATGATCCCATGCCCCGGCCGGCCACTCTGTGCCCATATATATATATATATATGCAGAGCTACATGTACTCGTACTACATGTATGTAACTTTACTTGATTATTTCCTTCCTCCCACATGTGAGAGTTCTATGTCCTTAGTACATGTTATGCATCCATACTGCCCATTGACAGCTGTTCTCCCCTCGTGTCTTACCTCATCCCACTACTGACCAGACTGATTATTGTCAAGGTGGATGTAGCTGGTCTCCTGTCATGTGTTTGTGAGCAAACTGTGTTCAGGTCTTGTCCGACAGATTACATTCTCACATCCATCTTGCCAGTGTCCTGTACATGCCTATATGTGTCATGTCTTATACGTGTGCACTGTTCATATTTGTGTGAAAGCTGGTTCAATGAGGAACTACCTCACTCACTGCAGGCACCCTTGACCTTTTTTGTCCAATCGGGTGTCACGTTTAACCACTTTAAATGTCCTGAATTTGGACATTATGAAACAACTTGTGAGAATATATTGGTATCACAAACATTGACCAACTCAGACCTGTTGCTTTATTTACTTCATTTAACTAATCTGCCTGACATTTTTTTTCCTTTTCGCTAATGAAACAAACAAACAAAATAAAAAGCGAAAATGGACATTTCCTTATGTGAGCGGACATGCAGTGGGATTTTTTTTTTTTTTGTGAAACAGGGCTGGTGGTTACCATGACAACAATGATGAAAATATTCACTGTCAGTTTGAGGCACGAAAACAACAACAAAAAAATAGGCAAGGGAAAGAACAGAAGGTTCAAGAACTGCCTAAAAGAGGGCACTGCAGTCAGTGGAGGACTAGGGTTGTGTATTCCCATAGCTTTACATTGTAACTTGCAACTTACTAACTTGAAAACTACTGCACATAGAAACACCAAATTTCAGACAGTAAATCTAGATGCATAACTAAATACCTCACAAAAATCATTTTACCACAGCTACATAAGTGACTAGTTTACTCAAGGTTGCTTCAACATACATTCTAATGGAAATACACAGCTCTAGCCCTCCAAATGTTTGTGTATTCAGTTGTGTATTGGGGCAAAAACACACCTTAGAGCCAATTCTGACCTTTCCTATTGGAGGTGGGCAGTCAGGAGTCTCATTTATCAGACTTCATTTAAAAGTAAGAATTCCCACCAGAGGGCAGTATGATTGCTGGTTGATTTGTGCCTGATTCAGAGTGAAATCACATGGTGCCCAGTCACGGAGTCCTCTGGTATAAGATCAATTAAATTATGTTTCCATCTACCCACAAGTCTGCGATGGTGGGCCCACACCCTTCTAGAATTTACATAAAGTTTACATAAAATGTAGCCAGTGTGATAATTCCTCACTGAAATTCCACCACAACAATCATGGTATGTACCAGCTTTATTCCACAAAACTCCCCCAAACAATCTGCATGCATGATACCTGAGTATATCTCTGCACATGTGTCTAATGCCATATAGCTGGGGGCCCCATCCGACCCTATAATATATATATACCATACTATCTCTTATTAGGGCCCCTGTCCCCGGGCTTGCTTCCCATTGAAAAATAAATATAAATAAAATGCTGAATATTCTCTGAAATACCTATTATGTAATGTGTACATAACAGTTGCACTGTTGAAAATCTGGGTTCTCAAATAAGGCTTATTTCACTTGAAATTTTGTGACCATTGGGGTCCCTCATTAGGGATGATGTGCCATGTTTGTTTAACTTTGATCCCAATATCATTCTTGTTGTAGGGACTTGAGTCTGTTGAAGGCTTTTATCTCTCTGGGTAGTAGGTTTTAGGTCACAGTATTTCCTCCTTAAATACAAACATGGCGTTTTGCATATATATATATATATATATATATATATTTCCAAGAATCCAAGAAATAATAATAAGAATAATATTGAGTAGATAATTGCATTTGGCCTCTAAGGAGAGCAAGCTCTGTGACTTCTCTACTTCAGAGAGGTGGATAAAGGAACACACAACATTGGTCTGTGTAGCAGGCAAAATTATAGAACATGTGAAATTAATCTTGCCTGGTAATTGATTGTCAATTAACAGAGAAGACTGGAGTCATCATCAGCAGAGGTGGCGACCTCCGACTGGGACAGTCAGGACCAAATGTTTCTGGTGTGTATCTACAATGTGTCACAGGACCAGCCGTACACGATTCTTCAGGCACCTACATCCAGCACTGCCCTCGATATCATCACACAGGTACGATAGACTCACACTACACGACTGACATGACAATGCAGGTTAACTCTTTCAGTGCAAGGATTTGGCTGAATCAGCAGCTTTGGCTCGGAGCGCTGTGGGCGCAGTGTGCCCAAAATACTGCAAGACACACTGTTGAAGGGATCTTTCATTTCATAGACAACAATATGGAAATTGTATGTGAAGTTTTCTACTGCAGAGTCTCAAAAAAAAAGAAAAAAAAAAGACAGAATTGAGGAAAAAAGATTGTGGGCACTGAGGGTAATCCATTCTCTGAATGCTATTTTTTAAATTCAATGTACAGTAAAAACTCGTTATAATGACACCATCTGTTCCTGAGAAAATCTGTCCGATATCTGAATATGTCAGACAAATGAGTCAAATAACAAAGGAACTAAACCTAAGTCCATTCAAATTTGTGTCATTATATTGAATATGTCGGATATTTGAGTGTCATTATAATGAGGTTTCACTGTACATGGATTGACAAAGACCATATATATATTTGTAAATTCCAAGAGTCTGTTTCAGTTTGCTGGCCTGGAGCCATACAAACACATTGAAAAGTCAGACAGATTATCTATGATTACATTTTTAATGTGATTTCAATAAATGCTGCCAGCTGATAGTTAACCCTTGTCCTCTTAAACTGGCTAAAACTGACTGCTGGTCAAATGTTGTCTGCTTCAATGATTTGGACTAATTTTAACAGTAATGTGAAAAAAAATTGAATGAGAATTATACAAAAACTATAAAGACACGTGTAAAAAACCCAGGTTATGAGCTTTCCTTGGTTAATTTGGCTCTTAGTGCCCAGCCCCAGTCAAGGAAAGCTGTTGACTTAGTCAGAACTCAAAGGGCAAAGGGTTGAAGACAACTTGTAACAATTAAATGCAAGGTAATTGAACTGATACTGATTAAAGCCAGTGATGGTCAGTGTTTATCTTTTCAGCCCAGTGTCACATCACCCAAATAACACAATAAAAGAAGAAAGTTTAAAGGACCAGTGCTTTATTTATCACAGTATATTTAACTTTGAAAGTGATGATTTTTTACATTTGGGGAGTTTCGTTGCTTTTGAATTTTGCAAATTTGCTATAAAATGTGTGCTATTAATTTTTTTACACACACACCATGGACCTACTATCTGAAGGACTGAGCACAGCCTATCTCAGTAGCGCAAAACCCATTAAGCTCATTTGTATGAATAAACAGTGTCTTTTATCCGCCTTTGTTTTACGCTGATTGCCACAACGACAAAATCAATCAGCGGTACCGCCGCAGCGGGTGGCAGTCACACTTGGGCAAGCCCATTGTGGTTGGCAACCTGTGGCGTCCTTTGACCGGAACTTTAAAACTTGGGTGTGCAATGATATAAGGGGCCTTTCCCACTGAGCATTCCATTGCGCAAGCGGCCTTGTCGGTCCCGTTCCACCAAAACAAGCAAAACAGCGTTTGAATTTTTGCTCTATGATGATTAGCGGGGATTTTATGAAGGGATTGCCATCTCTATGGGGCAGCATCACTATTGATCATTTAAGAAAAACCTTATATGATTTAGATGCTTTTCTCAATAAATGCCGGTCTAGTGCAGAACTTAAAATCCACAAAAGCGATTGTATACAAGCAAAGGTTGATTTTGGTGCAGTTCAAATTTACAGCCAGTGCCGGCGTATCTGAAAATTTTGCAATCGTAAGGTGGTCAAATTGTTGATTTCTGGGCCAAGTATTCAATAAGAGGCCTGTAAATGCCAGTAACCTGCATAATATCCCCATGCCAGAGTCATGGGTATTCTATTAACGTTACTGTGGTAGACCATCGAGGGGTAGACTAACAAGAAAAAAAAAAAAAAAAACAGACAAACATAAATAAAAATAAAAAATTTGAAACATGAAAAATGCAATAAAATGAATCATTTATATAGGTGAAATACTACCGAAGTGTACCTTCGGCCCACTGTTCAACCCTCAGCAGACCAGCGGCCGCGAATGCAGAATTGAAGCCTGCATGTTTTGTTACCCCCCACCCTGTGGTGGTAACAAAACTCCAGCGTTTGAAGTGTCACTGGTATTCAGTCCTTCAGATAGTAGGTCCATGCACACACACACACTCACTCTCAACAATTTTCAAAATTAACTGCAGTATTTATCTCACATTTGATAAAAGTATCTTGACAAATTTTCAAAAGGGTAGGATAACTGTCATGGATTTCTGTTGAAATTGTGTTGCTTTTTTGTTGCCACAGGCCATGATGAAAGCACGAGGACAAGAAGATCCTCGCAATTATGTCCTGTGGGAAGAGATCACATTACCCATCAGTTACGACAGTACAGGCACCACTAAACCACGCCGCAGCAGTGTAGCTGTCAAGCGAGAGCGCCGCCTGCTGGCAGATGATGAAAACGTGTACCAGGCCCAGCACATGTGGAAGAGTACAACTGGAAAGTTTGTTCTGAGAGAAAGGGATAAGATCATGGAGGTGAGAGTCAACAGATATGTCTGCAGTCAACCTTTTCCTGCTCAAATCATTCAAGAGTGTCCATATGTAAATTTTCTTCTTCTTTAATATTTAAACTTAGATTTTTCATTGACAGAAAATATTTTGATGAGACATGAAGAGAACACCTTGCTGGAAAGCATGCCTCAAGTGCCTGGGGTTCCCTAGTATACATGTACGTTGGGAACCCAGAACTCAGGGCCAAGTTTGGTATACAGAAACACTCATAAAGTGCTTGCTTTTAAACAATGAAAAGTTAAAGAATGCTGGCAAACATTTTGCAAATAGAACACAACCCTGCTGTCCTTTTGAACTTTAGAAAGGGTTATATAGAGTATTGCTTATTAAGTACATGTGTTCTTCACTCTCCGCCAAAATAATCTTTTGTTCTGTGTGGCTTTTATAAGGTACACCTTGTCTGATACTGAGCTACTTTCTACACTTCACAAGTTGTTTCAGTAAGTTTATGTAACAAATATTGAAGTATTACCAAACAAACTTCAATAAGAAACTTATGGTCCTTAAATTGAGGAGAATTATTGTGAGAAAGTCAGTTGGTAATTTTCTTTTGGCTTATGTTCATGTTTGCCTTCTGTGTGTCATAAAGACGGGTCGTTCCTTATTTTACCATTGTCACATTCACTACTTTATTATGCGGCAGTAGGATTTATTATTATCCCCTTGGGAGTATATTGGAATTCTCATGTCCGTCCTTCCAATCCGGCTATCTGTCCATAACACTAAACTTGTATCCGCAACTAGTCCCAGGATTTTCATTGGATCCCTTTCAAACTTTGGACACTTAACTGGCATGATGTGGGCCAGTGCATATTACATTGCAGTGTTACTGCTTTCATTTTCTAATTTTTATGATTCATTTAAATTTTACAGTTCCTAGGTAAATATACATGTTCATATTTATGGATGGGGCTGAACTTGTATCCGCAACTAGTCCCTTGTTTTTCATTGGATCCCTTTCAAATTTTGCACACTTCATTGGCATGGTCTAGGCTAGTGCATATTACATTGGCATGGAACTGCTGTCATTTTAAAATTTTTTTCTGATTTTTTTTAAATGATAGGTAAACATACATGTTAATATTTATGACGGGGGCTGAACTTGTATCCTCAACTTGTTTCAGGTTTTCCAGCAAAAGTCTTTGAAATTTGGTTAACTTTACTGACAGGATGTGTGTTAGTGCATATTACATTGCCATGGTGCTGCTATCATTGTCTGATTTTTAATGCATTTTTAAAAAATAATAAATAAATTTACAAATTAGGAATATGTGCACAGCCGAACTCAGGGTTTATATGGGCTCCCCATTTTCAAACAATGCCAAATGCCTTGGGGATACACTCTTCAGGGAGGCTCATATATAAGTGATCTCTGGCACGGGAGTATATTATCGTGTCATCACAAGATGACACTTCACTCTAGTTGACATTTGTATTTTGGTGGATGACAAAGCTGAATGATTTGCTCAACTTGTGCTCTTCATTTCATGCTGTTGTTACCAAATGGACAAGCGTCTGACATCTAGAATTTTGAGAAAAGTACTGACGCAGGAAATTTTGAGTGTTGTACAATCTTAGTGAATTTTTAGCAAACTTCATACATGGAATTTTGAGCAAAGTACTGATGTAGGGAATTTTGGCAAAGTATTGATGAAGGGAATTTTGAGCTAAGATGCCCCCTGTGACATTTGTGTTTAATCGATGCAGGAGAAGAAAAAGAAGAGTAGCAAGAGTTCACTGGTGTCCAACTTGAAGCGCATTTCCACACTGGGCCGAGAAAGGAAGGAGCGCCCAAAATTGCCTGTGCTGGATGGTAAGCATTATATAGACACAGATAACCCATTGCAGGTCTTATTTAACCCTTTCCCCCTTAAACCGGCCAAAACCGGCTGATGGTCAAATGTCGTCTGCTTCAGCATTTTCAACTGATTTCAACAGCAATGAAACACAGTTTGACTGAGAATTGAAGATGAGACCTGTCAAGACAACATGACCCAGGTCAACAGCTTTCCTCGGCATGGGTTGGGCACTTAGTGCCCAACCCATGCCGAGGAAAGCTGTTGACTCAGTCGTAGTTCAAGGGGGGAAAGGGTTAAGTTCAGTGTGTGCCACAGGGTACCTCATTTGCATTAGGAATGTATGCCCCAGAAAGTACATGTAGAAGGGAGCATTATTACCTTGCACCAGTATAGCACTACCAGAGGAGGTGTGCAGCTGGGCAACAAGATCTCTGTTGCTTTGACCTATGTAGGGCCTAATACTTTCACCTGGAAATCTAACTGCATGGCATTTGACTGTTTGAATGCATTCATAGATCAAAGGTTAACCACATTGTCAGCCATACTGTTGCAGTATGTTGAGGAAAAACATGGGAATACTGCAGGCCCCAGTAGCCAGTATATGTACATGTGAACTACCAGCACTAGTCTCTACCTGTGGTTGGGCCACAGCTGCCACCTAGTGGGAACAATTTACACTAGATGATGAATATGACAGATTCTGTTTTTCTCATTCGCATACCTCAAGAGTATTCGAGTATTTAATGATCTGCTTGTCAGGAGAAATAACTAATTTTTCCTGCTAAAATTTGATGTCATATTCAGAGAGGATGGGCATTATGAAACTTTGCCCACTCAAATCGCCAGAAACTTCCTGGAAGTAACTTGCCTGCATTGGTGTTTTGAGTGAATTCACTGGTCAGCGTACAATATTTTGAATAAGAAATGTAGGGAAAACTTATCACAACAACATGCTGCAGGTCAACAGCTTTTTGTGGTTCAAGTTGGCAGCATTGTAGCCAATCTATGTCAAGGTAAACTGTGAAGTTTGCCTTATTGCTGGCAGGAAAGGGCCGACTACCATTGTAACATGATATGGATATGACATTGCAAGAAAAAAAAATTGATAACTTTTTTCCATTTCATTTTAATTATAATTATATTCGATTGGACATTGAGACTGTAATAGACAGTTATGACTTTGGGAAGTTTAATATGGGAGAAGAGTACTTGGTGTTGGTAGGTTTTATGCAAGATAAGTATATTTGGCATGGTGGTGGCTCAAAAAGGCTGTATATCCCACAGCAAAGACGGGGTGAAAGAAAACATGTATGAACATGGGACAAACAGTTGGACGTACATGTAGCTACCTAGGCAAGGTATAAGTTATCAAGTGACTACCATATGAGACAGTAACCGGTCTGACCTATGCTTATTTTAGTTTGGATCTTTGTATCTATATATTAAAGACTACACATGTGCTTGATTGGTTACATAACATAGTGTCCCGTCTTTGTGGCCAGACGTTTAGTCTGAGTCCATATTTGCATTCATCTGCTGGATTGAAGTCCTGGATAAGATTGATTACTTAAGGGATGAAATACTGCATTCATTCCAGTTGTGGCACATGCACTAATAGAAGCACAGTCCCTACTTTTTAATCTTGGGGGGTTTCATTAAAAATTAAGTATTTTTCAATATTTTAAAAAATCAACTGCTTCTGATGAAAGAGGGTTCATTATTGTTATATTATGCTATATGGATTCTATAATAAGTATAATTGCTTTAATTGTGGTATTGTAAATTAAGACATATCATTCTTCCCCCCCCCCCCCCCCCGCCCAGGCCCTAACTCCTTTATTATTTCATAGATCTTCCTCCAACTGTACATTACTGTTGTTTCAATGGAGGTTGTGTCATGAAACAACACTGACCTTGAGGTACAGCTCAAGGTCACAGCTGGCATCTGTAGCCAAAGCCTTGTCTGGACCATAACTCCTTCATTAATAATCACATATTCTCAAAACTTTGTATGCTTATTCTCCATCACTACATGGTGTGTCATGAGGCAACCGTGACCTTGAGCTATGTAGGTCAAGGTCATAGTGGCCATTTGTCGGTAGACATATTCTTGTGTGGACCAGTAATCTTCTTTCAACTTTACATGATTATTGCTTCTTACGAAAGGGTATTTAATTCACCATGTCCATCCATCCATCCGTCCATCTGTGGAAAAGTCAAGTACATCACTGTTGTTTATCACTTTAAGTTGTGTCATGAAACAACATTGAACTTAAAGTTTATAGTTCAAGGTCACAGCTGGCATCTGTGATGATAACTAGGAGCCACATCCAGCTGCCAATGTGATGGTCTCCAAGCTGAGACCAATGAATATCCGAGCAGGGGGTATCCAGTCTTGTCAGTGACGACTGTTCTAGTTGTCACAAAACTCAGTGAAAACCATGTTTGCTCCAGGAAACCCTCGCATTATTAGCACATCGGACTAGTATTTGAATGAGTATGTTGCTGCTTGCTATATTTTTAGATGTGAAGGATGTACGAAGATTAAGAAGCTATCCAGAAGCCACCAAAGTTGATCCTCTACATCAGGGGCGACCAAGTGAGGCAACACTGATGTTTCCTGATCACCCACAGACAGAACCAGATGGCCCTGTCAATAGTAAACACAAGTCAAACACGCTGCCACGTATGAACAGGATCACCAAACTTAAGAGCAAGTGAATGGTACCATCCATGCCTTCTGCTTCTACTTGCCAAAGGATGGCGCCACTGGATGTGGTTCACTAGATGGTGCCAGCATCTTGCCACTGACCTGGCCACCAGGGGGCACTCGATTCCTGGACTAACCACTCAAAGGTGCTATGACAGTTTTACAAGAGGAGATGTTGTGCCATGTAATCGTGCATTGGATCGTGTCAGACAGGGCTGCAGGCGTCATTGTGGCCCCAATTGTGGGTAGATACAGTGTGTTGATTAATGTAATATACTGGTCACAAACACAGCTCCTCATTTGCAGTTATAAGGAGTGTTTTTCAGGTGTTACAAAGTGAAAAGTGCCACCAAGGCCTCGGGTGAGTCGGTACTCTTGGAGAAAGGGAGATGTACCTTGCACATTTATTACAATGAGAAAGAGACGTTTTATCATGTGTTCATTACTAGTCTGGTCACTGTATGGATACAAATCAAATCTGACGCACATGTCTAAATTGGCAGATATAATTTATGTTCAAATATGCATACAAGTCATGCAGGGGCTTGTTTAGCCAATAGAAAGACAACCTCAGAGGAGGTGCATCTGATTTGCATACAAGTGCTCATATAGTCCATAACCATATCTTTAGATTATGCAAATGTTTTCTTTGTTTTATTGTATGTGCAAGTTCCCTAGTTACACTCTACAGCAGACGGAAAAGGAGCAAAAGACGAAACTCAATATAATCAGGGAGTGAGGGTCCCTGGTAAAACAGAGTGCACTTCACACTGCCTGCCCTGGGTGACTTGTCGCCATGGTAACGTACACCACCAGGGAAATCCATGTATATATTTTTATGACTGTTGTTGGTTGTACAGTTGGAAGGGTGTGGCTGCTGTTTGTATGTGTATAGCTTAATGAACTTATCCCACACTGCAGCCAGCGTACATGTGTCGTACCAGTCCGCATATCACAAACACGGCAAACCATAGCCATGGTAAGCCAATGCCTCAGTTACCACAAAGGTGTCGGCATTGTTTCATCTGCTGTACGGCAGTTTAGGTATGTGTGTGTGTGTATTTATATATATATATATATACACATACATGCATACATACATATGTATATATATAATGAAGCTAATGTCTCCATATTATTGGTCATGTCACCTGTTTGTATACACGTCAGGTGATTAGCACACGTGGAGGCTTTGTCCTGTGACTTCTTCAATGACTGAACACATGCAGATGGTTTTTCTTACTTGTAAATCTTTATAACTCTTTATCACTGTTTTGGATTCACTTGTATTGCTGATCATATTTGTTGTGAGAACACTTCCATATTGTTCTCTAGATGTAGCAGTAATTTATACCAATCTGCATAAGAATTGCCCATGTGCACTGTCTGGCATGTATGTGTCTCCAGATATGTGGACAGCGGAGCTTCCATACATTGTGAGGGAGTTTTTTTCTTCTGCACCAGGCTGGCGTGTCATTCTAATTTTTTTCCTTGAAGCTTTTTATTGATATTGTAATATTCTCCCATATATACATTTACCCCCTGTCAAATTCATTCACAATATGAAATGTTCAAAGTTAAGTAAATTCTGAATGAAAAAAAAATGAGGGATCATGCAAGACTGTTGCCTGTATGACATAGGTTACTATTTGTCACATGATGACATAGGTTGCGATTTGTCACATGATGAAATAGGTTACTGTTTGTCACATGATGACATAGGTTACTATTTGTCACATGATGACATAGGTTAGTGTTTGTCACATGATGACATAGGTTACTATTTGTCACGCCATATGACACATAGAGGATACATGTACTAGGGACCCAGGGAGAGTACGTGTCTGTATCCATGTATCCACAGGAACATAGAGTTGTGCTTCAATAGGACAGCCACGCCAAGTTTCCACAGATGCCATGAAAGATCTGCTTTCATGTCTTGTGGTGAGATGTTTTCAGCATGCTATGGGGTTGTAGTTACAGATTTTTTATCGTTGTCTGTTGGTTCTGTAATAAAGTGGGACAAAATGTCTGGGGGCTATCTGGCCAATCAGAATGAAGTGTCTGTTGGCTGAACTGGCCAATCAGAATAAAATGTCTGTTAGCCATCTTAGCCAATCATAATGAAGTGTCTGTTCACCATCGCAACCAATCAGAATGAAGTGTCTGTTCACCATCCTAACCAACCAGAATGAAGTGTCTCTTGGCTGTCTTTGCCAAAGAAGATGATGAAGCATGGTTCACATTGGATCTTAGAACTGGCAGTTTGCTACCTATTTATTGCAGAAAACATTTTGTCACCAACTTTTGTTGATATTTTTTGTGCATAGTTTCATTAAATCCTGGTGAAGCCCAATTTATACTACATACATGTACCTGCCACTAGGGGCTGTGTTAGAGTAAATGTATGTTAAAATTTACAACTTCCAGCTGGGAAAGCCTCACAGAAAATACACTCCTGGTTCATCCAGGGAAAGCCTCACAGAAAATACACTCTTGGTTCATCCAGGAAGTGTCGTGATTAATCTGAATATCTAACACCTGCAAAACAAACACAGTAATTACTGTCCATAGTCACTGCTTCCACAGGTAAATGTCAATGATGTCACTGCCCAGTATATAAACTGTATATGCACAGGAAGAGGGCTGTCAACAAATCAAACCAAATCAATTTAAAAATGCTGCTCCTGTCCCTGCTTGTCTGCATGGTCAGGGGGTGTCTGTTACCCTACCCCTCCATCCCCACCCCTGAGGGTGTCATTGCAGCACAAACCATGCTGCAGGTCAACTTATCAAATATGAACAATTTTATCAACCGTAAATGTACAGTGAATGTAAAGATTTTATAGACTATGTATTTTGCAACCATGTTCTAATGGTGCATGTAAATGGATTCAATGATGATTTTTATACTGCTTAGGGTAAGCAGATTTAAAGGCCATGTGTTCAGAAATAATGTTAAAGGTGACTTAAGATTATGACCGTAATGCCTTTGCAACAGTGTAGCAAGCACACCAGTTTTGTTAATTGTTGTAAAAAGTAAATAAACAATACTGTAACCATGGCAACTTATTGTTAGCTACTGTAACCATGGTAACTGTTATTGTTCGATGAGAATAGTGTATCCAAGATAACTTTCATTGTGATCTTAAATTGTGATTTCATGTACAGTCCAGATTATTTACCTAAACTTTGCAGACACTTTACATTATGTATAGTTTCCCCTATTAGTTGATATTGTTAACAATTATCACTCTTTAAAATACCTCAAGCATGAAAAGGGTCATACTTTGCAGAATGTGTGACTTTATTGCAAAGAAATTGTATATATTGTAGCCTACGTGTCATGTGACCCCTTTCAGATAATGTGATATACATAGGTGTGAATAGAAAATGTAAATCATATTTATTGTTGACTTTGACTCTGTGGTTATTTATGGAATACAACAGTTCTGCTCTTGGTTCATTTGGATCACATGCTAAGCAAAGATAGCCAAGGCAAATGTGAAAATGAACAATGATTGATAAAAATGACAACTGGCTGGATGCACTGTGCAGTATGCTGGCATGTGAAGTCATAATTAGGCCGTCTTGTACAAACATCTGGAGTGGGAAAATTTTCCATGATGGGAGCTTGTGGACAAGCACATGTGAACATGGCAACAAAGTCAGACTTTTCTGGGCATGTGGACTTGATTTAATTTCTGTGACAGATTTTGATATAATACGTGGAACACAATGCAGTGAAAATGTCAACAAATGTTTTAAAACTTGAAATGCAAAATTAGTTCCTGTAACAGGGTCAGCTTTGCAGGCCAAAAAACCAGAAATATGGACCCTAAAAGGTGCAACTTTCATGTTGGCATAGAATTTACCACTCAAGACACACAAATAATAAAGTCAAGAGTCAAGGTTTCCACCTGAAAGAAATTTCAGTGTCCAAATGTCTGAAACTTAATATGAGAAGGTTAGAATGGTTGAAAGGGGGATGCTGGGAAGCTGCTGCAAAGTTAACAAAGTGTGAGCTGATGGACGCCGTGCTGGCAATTTTCAGATGACCTGATGAAGGACGTTCTGTCTGATGGTATACTGCTATCAAGTCATTATAATGAACGTTATACCAGTTGTGTATTGGAGCATCATCAGACATGGAGGGCTTGATAACCAGACAAGGGTTGTATGTGGTCAAGGTTTTAGTGATAGACAGTACATATTTTGATAGGCCCATTCTGTGCAAGCAGACTCAATACACATATGAGTAGATATATCATCCACATATTTTTTTTACCCAGTACCTGCCGGAATAACCAGTCTGGACATGCACATCATTTTAGACAAAATCCACATCTGAATAGCTTGTCTGTACACACACATGCTTTTAGACCCAGTCTACATCTGGATAGTTAGTCTATTAACACACATGCTTTTAGACCCAATCTACACCTACATAACTCATGCTTTAAGACCCAATCTACACCTACATAACTCATGCTTTTAGACCCAATCTACACCTACATAACTCATGCTTCTAGACCCAATCTACACCTACATAACCCATGCTTTTAGACCCAATCTACACCTACATAACTCATGCTTCTAGACCCAATCTACACCTACATAACTCATGCTTTATACCCAATCTACACCCAAATAACTATTTCATCCACACATATCCTTCTAGACACAATACACTTCTGAATAGCCTATAATAATCTGTGCATACACACCCAATACACATCTTAAGAGCTAGTCTATACATGTACATCATTTCAGACACAACATTCTCTACTTTCACGTTCTTTTAGATCCAATGCACAGATGTATCTCAAGTCAACATATCTTAAATGTGCTGTTTAGAAGTCAATCTTAACATCTAATATTCTAAATTATTACTGTCTCAACTTAATGAATCTTTTAACATACACTGAGATGCGATTGTTTCAATCATGGGGGGTTTGCCCCTTTTTTAAGATTGGGTGTTAGCTGAGTAATGTAAAATCCCCATTTAGGTTAACTGTCAGGGACTGTATAGCATACATACACCAAATAGCAAATATATTTGGTGGGCAGACTAGAAGCTCTGCCTGGAGTGATGGTGGTCAGTATGGACACCAAATCAGTTTAGTGGTAGACACATACACACAGTATGAAATCCTACAGCATTGAGTTTCACAGAACACTTACTGAAACCAAGGAGGGTAGAGTCTCTAACCTCCTTGCTGAAACCCTTACAGTCCATTTATGGGCATGTAGCCTGCAGATGGCGCTGCCCATCATTATTCAGTTGCTGATTGTGAACCACTTGGAATCTGGAGCCAGATCCTCCATTGGTCAGAAAATGTCATGAGGGTCGGTAAGGGGTTTCCCGTACTGGCATACTGGGGCTTTTTGTACCGTACTGGCGTATTGGAAGCCCTCTTGTTTTACGTACTTCGTACTTTCAAAAATTTGAAAGATTTTTATTTTCCATACTGCATACTGTAGAAAAATAATTATCTGTACCAGCGTACCAAAACCCCCCCTTACCCCCCTTCTGTCATGTGCCTCAGAAATTAAGTGCTTTTATTACATGTGTGTGCCTGATCACCAGGGATTGGTAGTCCACTCTGACAGTACATGTACACATATTGTGACCATTTCAGGCCAGTGAGATGGTGATGTATTAGGCTTCTCTGGCTGGGTACACACTGTACAACTGAGATGGTCAGGTCGCCAGGAATTAGTGTGGCAGTGCCATCTCACAGCACTCACACTATGGAGCCCATACAGGCTGATGGCCAGGAAGTGTATTAGGCCAGTGTCACAGAGCTCACACAATGGAACCCATGCAGGCTGATGGCCAGTTAATGTATTAGTCCAGTCTCACAGCACTTGCATAATGGAACCCATACAGGCTGATGGCCAGGAAGTGTATTAGTCCAGTCTCACAGAGCTCACACAATAGAACCCATACAGGCTGATGGCCAGGAAGTGTAATAGTCTGGTTTACAGCACTCACACAATGGAACCCATATAGGCTGATGGCCAGGAAGTGGATTAGTTCAGTTTCACAGCAGTCACACAATGGAACCCATACAGGCTGATGGCCAGGAAGTGGATTAGTTCAGTTTCACAGCACTCACACAATGGAACGCTTATAGTCTGATGGCCAGGAAGTGAATTGATCCAGTCTGACAGTGTATACACAATGAAACAAAATTAGTCTGATGACTAGGGAATGTGTATCAGACCAGTCCACCAGTGTTCACACTGTGGAACCCATACAAACTGTCAACTGTGTACACTCTACATTTATCCCATACAGACTAATAACTTGGAATGAGGTCAGTTCTATTTTACAGAAAAAAAGGCTTCTTGTACAAGTCCAGTGGTGATGTGCAAGAACTGAGAAGATTTGTTTGGATGTGACCTGTCAAATCTGTGTGAATTACCCACAGGGGCATACATGTATATATGACCGAGCCATGTACAGCACACAGGCAGAGCTTACTCATTCAGCCTGCAGATCTACTTGTATTGCCAGTAATTATCCAGTCTTCTTGAGTCCAGCTTCAAAACAGAACCTCAGTTACATATATACAGGTAGAATCATAATTATGCAATTGTATTTATTTCTGAGTCATGCAGCATCTCTGATGTACATATTTAAGTGTCTATTTTCATATACTATATTGACGTTTTGCCCTGTGTTTAAGGCTTACGCCTATGTTGTCTGTTTGTGGGAAGTCAAAAACCAAGCAAAAAGTTTGTATTTGATCACTGCGAATGTAGTTTTGATGTATGATTGGTCGATTGTCCATATGCAGAATGAAAACAATGAATGAAAGTATCCAGAAAGATGATACAGTTAGCGTCATGCCTAGAATAAAAACAAGGAAAGTATCCAGAAAGATAATACAGTTAACATCATACTTACAATAAGACCAAGGAAAGTATCCAGAAAGATGATACGCTTAACTCTTCGTACTGAGAATGAAAATGAGGAAAGTATCCAAAAAGATGATACGGCTAATTCTTCATACCAAGAATGAAAACAATGAAGGAAAATACCCAGAAAGATTATATGGTTAACTCTTCGTACCTAGAATCAAAACAATAAATGAAAGTATCCAGAAAGATTATACAGCTCACTCTTCATACCTGGAATGAAAATATCCACTAAGATTGTACAGTTAACTCTTTGTACCTGAACACCTACATATCAACACTGATTGCCAGTGGTGATATGTAGGTGATTGTACCAGTCACTTGGTTGCCAGTGGTGATTGACAGGTGATTGTACACATCACTTGGTTGCCAGTGGTGATTGACAGGTTGTTGTACGTGTCACTTGGTTGTCAGTGGTGATTGACAGGTGATTGTACCTGTCACTGGTTGCTAGTGGTGATTGACAGGTGATAGTATCCGTCTCTTGGTTGCCAGTGGTGATTGACAGGTTGTTGTATCCATCACTTGGTTGCCAGTGGTGATTAACAGGTTATTGTGCCCATCACTTGGTTGCCAGTAGTGATTGTACCTGTCACTTGGTTGCCAGTGGTGATTGACAGGTGATAGTACCTTTCACTTGGTTGCCAGTGGTGATTGACAGGTGATAGTGCCCGTCACTTGGTTGCCAGTGGTGATTGGTAGGTGATTATACCCATCACTTGGTTGCCAGTGGTGTTTGATGGATGATGACTGTCTGACCACAGGCATTCCATCAGTGTGTCCATGTTCTCAGTGTCCTTGTCTTCTTTGGCAGAGGACACATGCTCTCTGTGTCCTTGTCTTCTTTGGCAGAGGATACATCAGAAGTGCCCCAAACCCAGCTGGCACAAGGTGAGGCTGGCAGTGCCATGAATACCTCAGTGAGGGCTTTCTTGTACATGTGTATGTGTACAACTGCAGCAACAGAGCCCCATCCTGGGTACAGTGCCTGCTCACTTGACATGAAATCTGAAAAAAAGTCAGGGAAGCAAGTTCTCAGATATTTACATCAAAATTGAAACAGTTTTGATCCATGTAAATTGACAGGGAAATATATGGTATATGAGTGATGACCCAGGCTTTTTTTCACTTAATTCAGAGTGTCTGTATTTTTAATTTTTCTGACGTTAGTGTAAATATTTGTCCATTCTAGTCAAACATGAAGTCCTGTTCCTGTTAACCAAAAGTATAAGACAAGGTACTTGCTTTTTTTTCTTGTTTTGCCAGCAAGGGTCATTTATTATTAATGATCCAGTCCTACTGAGCTGATAATTGCCTTCACTGGTGCGAAAGTCATTTGCACCTGGCCAGCTTGTGGTGGTGTGTGTTCACCACACCGCCCAAGTCAGCCGCAGTTAATGGATACCACCTGCATCAGTTGTCAAAGGGCCAATATCAGATAAGAACGACAGGAGGCTGCATATTTACAAACCATATTTGTAGACCAGTGTGGTTGCAACATATCTGTTAGCTTAACAAAAGGTAGATAGCATGAATATGAGGGGGGGGGAGGCAAAGCTGCAACAAGATGGCACTGGAATGGTATGTGAAGCCAAGCTTTTTTTTTTCTTTTTAAATTGATTGACAGAGTCTGTATTTACGAATTTTTCTGATGTCAGTGTTATTTTATATGCTTATCTATCATAGAGAAATACGATTGGGGGGGGGGGGGGGGGAGGACGGTGGAAGAGCTGCAACTTGAGAGGGAGGGATATTCCAGCTTGTGATCTCTTAGGAGTCTACATGTGTAGGTGGATACATACAAAGCCAGTTTTTGTGCAAATTTGACTGTATTTGTTTTTCAAATACATATTCTTACTGCCTGTATCTTGTTCATGTGTTGATCTGAATTTTCAATGTTGTGCTTATACATAAAATATATATTGTAATTCCATTTTAGTTCCATTTTGAATATTGTCTGTTTGATCCACAATAGTTTTTTTTCATTTCTTATTGATGCAAATGTGAATTATCACTGTGTGCTTTTATAAATTTAATTGGCGATTTTTTCAAGATGTGCACAGATTGAACACCATTGTGTTTGGTGTCTGGGTGCTGTGGCTGGTCTGTGGATAACCTGGGTATGGTGGACACAGGAGCACAATTGTACCAAAAGATAAACCTGTACCATGGATGATCACAATTTTCTTCCTGCATACACATACATCCTAGTGTTACAGACAACATGTATTTGATTGTCTGATTTCATATTACTGATTAAATATAATTCTGACAAGTTGTGAATAGTTTGGTTTGAGTAATTAGGACCTACACAATGGTGGTCTATTTGCAACTTGTAATTTGAATCAGGAAGCAGAATGCATTGTGTATTTACCAAGAGTTACAGTGTAGCTTCAGCTGAAAAGGCATTATTTAGGAAGAGTTACAATGTAGCTACATCCTAAAAGGCATTAGGTATCTACAAAGAGTTCCATGTATAATGTAGCTCCACCCAAGCTGTCAGTGGACTGACTTGTCCTGCTTGATTGAAGGTCTGTTCAGCAAGCAATGCTGAGCCTCTAGTTCTTATGTGAACTAGCTTGCAAAGTGGGATTCTGTTGTGTACAAAAAAGTTATAGGCACCTCTTTCCCCCTTGAATTATGACTGGGTCAACAGCTTTGCTTGGTGTGGGTTGGGCAGTAAGTGCCCAGCCCCTGCCAAGTTGCCTGGAGTGTAAGTTACTCAAATTGTGTTTCAATACTGTTGAAATCAGTTGAAAACATTGAGGCAAGCAACATTTGACCAGCAGCCGGTTTTGACCAAGTAAAAAGGGAAAGGATTAAAACCAACAAAAGATCAAACTGGGAACCAGCATTTATCCTCGTTCATTACACCTGACTTTATCATTTTATTTTGAGAATAAAACTGCATGATTAGCAGGTGGTAGGTGACACCAAAGAGCTTACGATGTCATCAAAGAGCCTGTGATGTTGTAAATTCTTTCTTCCACTCTTTTCAAACACAAATTTTCCATTTTTTTTCTTAAATGAGATGAATTTGCACATGCTTTCCACCTAAAAAAAATAATTGAATTTGGGTCGCGAGGCAAAACAGAATTTGCATTTAAATCTGATGCGCGTTTGTGTACCCAGGGTGCTTTGTGTGCGGTTTGATCCATAGTCCTTTTAAAATGCCAGGATGTTTTGTCAAAATGAACTTAACTTGATGTTTTTCTACCATGTGAGATGGCAGAAGTAATACATGACCAGGTTAGTTAGTGCTTTTCTGTTTGAAACCTCAGTGCCACATGACACTGAATGAGTTACATGTAATATGTAATGAACTAACATGCAGAGTCTATTTTCAGTGGATTGGGGCTTTTTTTTTTTTTTTTTTTTTGGTCTCATAAGTCATGTTTGCACCACCACCTTACCACGTTCATATGGTAGTATGGGCTTCTAACATCCGATTTTAAGTGTACTCTTGCTTTATATACATAGGAGATTTTAATGAGACAAACCAGCCTTTTAATTCTTGAGCACCTTTCCTCCCTGCACATTGGATGCTGAAATGTGTGTAGTTTAAGGATGAAAAGTGTTGCTTCCCATTGATCTAATGTTGAAAATGTTCTAACATTGTAGGTGTACAGTGGATATTTTATTGTTGAACACACTGCGTGTTGTGATGGCATGGTCCCTGAGATACTGCTCCAATGAGCATGCACATTGGGTAACACTGGCCAGATAGGCATTCATTTTCCTTTAGGGATCATTCATTTTATCATTATTGGAGTCCAAGATATCACTGATCATTTTGGGGGGGGGGGGGGGGCGGGGAGGTCAAAGCTGGTTGTAGTGGATTGTTAATATATCACTTCATAGGTGACACTATGTTAAAATGTGCCTATATTTGCAGTGTTTATGTATACATCTTTTTTATACTTATGAAAAATTTTTATCAGTACACCCAGGTTAAAAGGTGCAAATTGTATAGTTCTACCTTACCTGTCTGACTGATTTCTAACCACTTTATTTCCCGCAGGACTGAAGGTCTGCTTCCAGGCAAATATGTATTGTACTGCAGGTCTTGGCCCATGAAAGTCCTATTACTTCTTTAATGTGGTTCTCTGCTGTAGCATATGTCTCCCATTCATGAAGTACATTTGCCTGCGAAAGAAACCAATCTCCATGTTATCTCCAAGTGTGGTGGAGATAATACAAAGCTCAGTCTGTTTTGGAGGCAAGAAGTATATAATGGTCATTCAGATGGTGAGTGTATCAGAGGGTTAAGTTTAGGCCAGTAGGCAAGGCCTGGACAGTACAAGCAAAACCATGACTGTCAAACACTGGTATATTTATTTACACGTAATTTTATTACCTGGTTGTATACAGGTCAGGTTCTGTTGTGTGTCGGGTTCATTTATTGTATCCCTTGATACATTGGACTTACCGTAGCAGATATAAGCAGCTACCATTTATGATAACTTTATATAGTGGGGTCACTGAAGCACAACAGGAGAAAAGTACCATGTTTTTGTTGCGTGATGGTCATATGACGGGTCACATTGCTATGTGATGCTGCAGACCCAGACACGTATATACATGTAGTATGGTGTATCATTGGGTATGGATGGATTGGTCATGTGACGAGATTATCCAATCAAGAAGAGGATACTTTTATGTCAGCCAATAGTATTGAGGACTGAATATATAATAATTCACATATGATACAATATGTTCAACAAATCAAATGCAAAAGCCTGTTCACATGATCAGGGTTTTCTTGTAATTAATTATGTAGGGCCAAAAAAGGACTTCACTGTAAGTTACATCCAAGAAATAAGTGTTGCAGATAACCATATAATGCTTATATATTTGACAGTTCAGAGGTATGTTACCATGTCCCATTGGAAAGGCTTGGGTCTGCAGGGTTTCTGCCACAGGGTGAACAGGGTATAAACCATACCCTTAATTAGATACATGTTGAGGGTATTTTTGATTACTCTTGAAAAATCTAAGACTAAGTGATATTCTAACCTATTATACCCTCAAATGTACCTGAAAATCCTTGTTATTGTGCTGACATAGCAGAATATGCATCACATCAGAATTTTTATGTGCCCTAAATGATCAAGCCCAGGCCTGGAACTCTTGTTATCTGGCAGAAACCCTGGCCTGGAACATTTTGTTATCTGGCAGAAACTCTGGCCTGAAACTTTTGTTATCTGGTAGAAACCCTGGCTTGCAACTTTTGTTGGCTGGTTTCATTGTGGAATGTCCTATTTTGATCAAGTGGGAAATAGTGAGTGGCTTACAGTGGAGAACAGTGGAGCTTTAGGCTAAATATGCGTCCCTGTGTTATCCCATGTTGCCATGGATACCACATTTTATTGGCGTCAGTCTGCAGATTTGATGCACAAGTTATACCAGAACTGTTGCAGTGCTGTTGGAGAAGCTTTTATCAGAAAATGATATGTGAGGGTAGAATCAGGTCAAGGTCATTCCAATGGGACATGGGGTCACAAGTGACTTGTTCAAGGTCACTTTGCCTATATGGTGTACAGACTATATTGTTATGCACAGAGATTTATGCTTTATGTGTACAGTCTTAAGTAGAACGGAACACTTTGTATAAATTAGATAATGATGGATTGCCCCTATGGTGCTTGGTGAGAGCCGAGGATGAGATACCTTCTGTGCAAACTATCAACTCCAATCCAAAGACATTCATCTATTAAAACTGAAATTTATATGTAATTGTTTGTAAATTGAAGTTTGATTAATATCCTGATATTTTTACAAATTTCCATAAAGTAGATATCAATAAGTATATACATACATATATGTGTGTATATGTATGTAAATATATACATGTATATGTATTACATACACCATAGAAATATGAAGGAAATACTTAATCTGAAAATATATTGTAGACCAGTGTTGTTGTGAAGCCGATGGGCAAGGGATATTTGCCATTTTGTACTTTGTACATTGGTGTCTCTTTATATTGTTTATATGTAAATATTTATTTGTGTGTGGAAAAAAAGAAATAAAATTATAAGTCTCTTGTTAAATTGACTTTCTTTTGCTTTAGTCTTTGATCAGAACTTGTGCAAATTTTAAAAATGCGAAGGAAACAGAATATTTAGTTTAGGACAAACACATTTTTGTCAAGGAGGGATGGTGCAATATGAAATTTGATCTAATATCAGATACAGTTGAGCAGCATTCAATACAACAGTATTTGATCTGATATCAGGTAGCTTACATGGAACTGGGGGCATGATAGGATTCTGAAATATTGACAAATTTGAGATATATGTACAGATGTGAGGAAAAATGTAAGCTTTGTACAGGGAGACAGCGAGTTACTTTTGAAATTATACGAGACATCCAGATCACCTGGGCTGACTCGAGAGGCTTTCTTAGCCTTAGGGACTGGAAAGGCACGAAAAGAAGGGGGGGGGGGGGTCCTGCTGAGCCACTGAGGCTGATTGGCACTGCAATATTGCTTTCTGTAATTTATTTAACTTGCCTTTTTTAGTTTCCTGAAATTCAACTACAAGAAGTTGATCCTCAATATTTTCAGCGCAGCCGACTTGTCAGTCAGTTGAGCGTACCTTGTGGGCCTTCATCCATCATCGTCGGCGGCTGTTGGTAAGGAATTCACATTTTCCGCTTCTCGAAAATCATTGGCAGCATTCCCTTGAAACTTGACAGGGATGTAACTTAAGTGGGTCTCTACCAACTTGTTCAAATGGTCACGTTCCAGTGATTTTTATGATCTTTTTCTGTATATTTTGGCAAAATCTTTTTTAAAAAAATCCCCGAAACCACCAAGCCAAGTGCTTAAATTTGAATAGGGGCACTTTGGGAATCCCTAGACCTTAAATTGTTCACTGGATGGGACTGATATATTAATTGATAAAGTAACTGAATATTTGTGGTTTTGTTTTTTGGTTTTTGCCAGCAATTGCAAAGTTTCGGAGAGCTTTTACTCGAATTTGTGGAAAATTTCCATCAAAATCCAAATTTCATGCAGCAGATGTTTCAAAATACATGAAAGAAAGGTGTACACGTTAGGAAGATCTCATCAACTTCCTTTTAAGAGAAGTTTTAACTTTTACAGCCGCTGAAAAGTGGCCTGTTAGAAATACGAAAATGTTTAAAAGTGTTTTGCCCTGTACTGCTGTTATTCTGCCTGGGATAGCTGATGAACTAAGCGTCCATGCTGTGAAATAATGAAAGAATTTGATTTTTTGTTTGTTTTTGTTTTCCTTTTTGTGTGTGTTAAATTTATGAATTTACCATATGTTTAAAATTGTCACCTTTAATTTTTATATGCTTTATCTCCTCAATCGTAAGAATGGGTACATGTCGCCCAGTTTGCTGAGCCTATCGGAAATAGGGAGATTGTACATATCAGGTTGAACACAGGAAAATGTTTTTTCGGCCGTCTGGCTGCCACTGGACCATGTTGCAATAAGTGCAGGGCCATGCGCGTATTCTGCAAAACCCAAAATAGCAATAATATAGCTCCCGGCAAAGAGCTGTGGGCTTCCTACAACGACCACGCTGGATCTTGTCTGCACAGCAATGGTATATAATTGGTTATCATTATTTAAAGTTTATATTCCCAGCAACGAACTATGTATGTCATGCTCATTAGCTCGAATTTCTTTCTTCAAATTTTCTGAACTTTAATGTAATATTCGTTAGAGGAGTATAAAACTTATAAGCCACTTGCGGTTTTCCTTAAACTGTGGGTACTAAGTTGTGTAGTTCCATAGTTCACAGACTATTATTGCTTGGTGGATTTGTAGCATGATCATATACCAACTGTATACATGATACGGTGGAAAAAAATAAAACTGAATTGAAGATAGACAACCAAAGATCAATTTAAAAATGTATTACGTTCGGACATATTCTAAAAAGAAAAATAAAGCGTGGTGGAAGTCAAACACTTCTCGAATAACTAGAAATCATCTTTACACCGTACCTTCTTTGTTATTTGAAGGTTAGCACGTACCAAACAACGCATCCAAATCGGAATCACAGGAGAGGTCGCAATAAGCAATTGTGTATACATGTATATTTTGCTGAATATACAACCCAATACACAATTTTCTTGTGGGGTTAGAGGTGTGTATTCCCATTAGATTCCATGTTAAAGTAACATTCATTCATTGAATAGTTTTGCGGAAAGAGTTACCAAATTTACAGGGGTTGTATTTTGACTGTACTTGCCAAAGCTTCAAATTTCAGAGCGAGCGGAATTCCAAAGGGGCCATCTTTTTCGATTTGGAAAAAATGATGCGTTTTCTTCAGTAGATTTGCATTAATTTAATTTTGGCCTGAAAGCAAGGGTTTGCAACTGGCCATTTGATGCAATCTGTGTCTCATTTTGGCTCAAAACCTGATAAGGACCATTTAATGTCCTTTGAAGATAAGGCAATTACTTGATTATGTAATAACAATTATATCATTTCTCTGTAGTTGCATTTTGCTTTCCTTTTGTATATACATACATACATACATACATACGTAGTAGTAGTAGTAGTAGCAGCAGCAGCAGTAGTAGTAGTAGTAGTAGTAGTAGTAGTAGTGTTTTTATTGACACACGGTCCAAAAGAGTACAGAACAAGCGAAAAACAAACACATTGTAACACCATAATTAAATCAGACAAAGCATAACATAACTAATATTTAAGAGAGAGGCATTCAAATCTGACAAAAATCCTGAATGAGAAGTCCAGCATTAATGCTTATCAGTCCAGTATAAGTCCATATTATTGTAAGTACGCCAGAATTTCGTGAAATAATTTGAAATCGTCTTCTTCTCTGGCGTTAATAACACTCTCTGGGTATATAAACAAATGCCTTGAATATCTAGCTCGAATTTCATCCACAAGTGGGCACCACTGGATAACATGAGCTTCATCCTGCACATATCCACAGTCACACAATCTTTGGTCCGTGGGAATTCGGGACCAACGTCCTGTTTCTACCCTTAACCTGTGGGAAGACAGGCGCAGCCTAGTAAATGAGATCCTTAAATGTTCTGGGATGTGATTTCTGCGATCTTTACTGTATGCAATGTGGCTGCTCAGGGATGGATTCATCTCTTTATACAAAAGAAATTTAGATCTCTCTGACCTGTTTATTCTGTCCCTTAATCTACTCATACCATCACCCACAATGTCCTCCTTACGTAAGAGTTGGTCTATATATTTGTTTGTGCTTGTATTACTACTTCTAGATTACTGTAAGGCAAACATGAGTGGATTATTCTCCATGCCTTGGCGATCTGCTAGCATATTCTGAAAGAATCCTCTTTGTTTAAACATGACCAAATCCTTCAGCGGAGGATAAACCGCTTCAACTAGGCACAAGTCGTTTGCTGTTGTCAGTCTTACACCCAGAAACGATTTTATAGCACTAAAGTACAGACTCTCAACCTTTTGAAGGTTAACATTAAGCCAGCTCTCACAGCCGTACAATATGGCCGACATGAAAGCCGCGTCTAAGACTTTTTTCTTTACAATGCATGGCATATCTCTATTCTTACTGAAGAACGCTACCAACTTTAGCAAAGGCTTTCTCATGGACTGAGCGTGCAATTTCACGGCTGACAAAGTGCTGCCGTCAGATCTAAAAATACTTCCTAGATATGTGTAACTATCGCAGTGATGAACTGTAAAACTTCCTTGTGTACCTACAACAATAGGTTCCTTATCATATTGATTTCCATTTATAACCATAAACTTTGTTTTCCCTTCATTAACCACCATGCCAGATGAGTTACAATAGTTCTTCAGGACAATGAGTTTTTCATAGCATTTTTCCGAGAGGATGCAAATATGACAGTGTCGTCCATTAACATAAGTACATGAAGCCATCTTAAGAAACTGTCCAGGCCACATTTCTCCTTAAAGCTACGTATTAAATCGTTTAAAGAAACTGTCCAGGCCACATTTCTCTTTAAAGCTACGTATTAAATCGTTTACGAACACCGTAAAGAAGAAGCATGACATTGGAGAACCTTGTCGGACCCCAACCGTAGCAGTAATGATGGCTAAACCAAGGATACTCTTTGATATTTTAAACAGTGACGCAAGTGCGCACAACATGAATATACCACAACCCAAGCGCTTTAGGACCCTCAATAGCGCCTGCCTTGGTACTCTGTCATATGCTTTCCAAAAGTCAATAAATACTACAAAAAGCTTTGTCTTTTTCTTAACACATAGGTCCATTAAAAGCCTCAGTGTAACAATATGCTCCACGCAGCCCCGTCTGGGCAATGCCCCAGCTTGCTCCCGGTCGGGAGTGAACCATTTAGTGAGTCTGTTATACAAAACATAGTCATATATCTTTGCAATGCTGTTCAGAATGCTAATACCACGATAGTTATAACACACAGCTTTGTTACCTTTCTTAAACAACATAGTAAGGCGTGCGTGTGTCCAGGTAACTGGATACGAAGACACAAATATAATGTTCAATAAAGCTGTGAGAAAGAGTGTCCATCCCGCTGGTAATAGCTTAAAGATGCCCGGGCTAACTCCATCTGGACCGCAACTTTAAGTTGGCTTTAACTGATATTGAATAACCTCAACAACCTCTCTGTATTCTATAGGATTGTCTAAGACAGGAATAGTTGTCGCATTCATTGTAAGACTCTCAATATCAAGGCTGTCTGTAATTGGCGGATTAAGCAATTCCTCTAAATGCTCTTTGAAAGAGTCATCCGAAGGTTTGTCTCTCACGTCTTCATCAAATTCTCCCTTCCAATTTATTGCTTTTCATAGCAATTTACTGTCCTGTATATCTAAGATACGCTGCCATCTATTTTGACACGAATCAAAGTTTGAAACAGTGTGACCATGACTTTTGCCTCTGTCCCTACTAGCTGTCGTGCATTTATGAACAACATCACAAAATTCTTGTGCTGCTTTGTCACCATTGTCACGTGTACACTCGGGTATTTTCTGTCTATTGAGCTCCTCCAGGAACTTATTATGGTCAATATTAGAAAATTTTATTGAGCGTCCACAAAGAGGCCTCGATGGTCCATGCAGTACTGCGTGATCTCCAAGCGAACTTGCGCGCTGTACGATATCACTGAGATCACATGATCTCAACTTTTCAGAGTCAAGAACTACCGAGATAGGTGCGTGATCTGATGGCATTTGCATATTTTGGTCCACACAAAAGGAGATAACTGTATGCATCAGGACCCGAGACACAATACAAAGATCTAACTCTGAGATCCATACTGATTTCTTCCTGAATGTAAGCGCGCCCCTGAAACAACAAGCTTCGGTTTGCAAATTATTCAAGATAAGAAAATCACAGTCTGTACACATTTGTATTATCTTTCACCGTTTACGTTGGATCTTTCAACGGGGTCTGGAATGTCTATATATTTACAATTGGAGTCATTTTGCACTAGCTCGTCCACTTTCATGCCACACCTTGCATTTAAGTCGCCCACAATGACACATTTTTCACCATCTTCCAGACATTTCCCCTGAATAGTCGCCAGCACATTTTCAGAATAGTAACTTGAATCGACAGGGGCTAAATAACATCCGCAGAAAACTGCTTCTGGATAACAGTTAAATTTGAACCATATTATATCTTCACAATCAATGTTCACATAGCTTAAATTGTCTATAAGGTAATTCCGTACTAAGAGAGCTACACCTCCTCGGTTTGTATTGGCAATACACAACAAAATTGACTTGAAATGGAAAGAGGGAAAGGCAAGACAGCCAGAGTTCAGTTCAAGAGAAAGGTAAATACCGTAAATTCTCTAGTTGAAGCCGCGGCTTGTATTAGAATAAATTTTATTTTATTCCAAATTGAAGATGAAGAAGTCCGTGTGCGTCTTATAATACAGAATTTTCGTACCATGACCTGATGAGAATACCGAGAACACATAACATCATAAGGTCAAGTATAATAATAGAAGGGTTTCATTTTTAATATAATTACTTTTTTTTATATAAAAATACCATAGACAGAAAAAAAAGGAAGCAACATTCTTCTGTAATATTGATAAAATGACGTAAAATATGATCGGTGAGTCGCACACTTGAAACTTAGCACAAAGCACAAGCATTCGCCATGTAAAGATGACGATAAAATCAGGGATTCACTAGCTTCATCACGACCCAGGTACAGTGGATACAGTTCAGGATACTGCAGTGGGTGACATCAAACCGCTCCAGGAGACCCGGAAGATAGACCAACGGGTAGGCCTTAATTTTAATAAATGTAGACTGAGAGTAACTAAGCTAAGCGACAAATTTTCCAGACAGGGACAATTATTCACAAGCCAAAAGCAGAAACGAAATGTCCTAAATTCGGACAGCAGTGAAAACTTAAATGCAAAAGTAAAAAAATGGGCATAAGGGGGACTTAAAAAACTGCCTTCATCTAAAATCAAATCAAGATAACTTACTGGTCAAAAATTCAATATTAGATACAGAATATCTTGATTTTAATCCTCATACCAAAAACTTGCTACTTAAACGTTCTTGCCAATAAATCTGAAATGTGCAAAAGAGGCCACTCTAGCTAAAAGTATCAAAAATGGACTAAAGACTTCAGCAGGAAGCCATACATCGACGCAGTTTTCAAAAGTACACCAAACTATCACATTTCTGCAAAAACGGGTTTGCACACTTCGTTTACACTCTAGATCTTTGAACAAATCACAGCACAAAAACAAGTTTATTCCGACCTTTTTTGTTAGATACGCGAAATCTGGCCTGTGGATTTCATTCCATGAGAGCTTGCTTCCGTAGTTCATATTTTGTACACCAGACGGCGACATATCGAAACCGGCAAGGAAAAAAAAACAAAACACTTGCCAGTCTCTCCATCCCTCCCACCTCACCCACCCACCCCTTCCGTTGTTACTTGTCAAGCAAGCCTTGAAGTTGTGCACCTGAAATGATGGATTTTAAGTGGCATCGTCCGAACAACCTAACGATGCATTCTTACCCTCGGCACATAAAGTGCCGGAGGGTATTGTCATCCCTTCGTCGTCCGTCTGTCTGTCCGTCCGTCTTGTCGACGTTACCGCGATATATATATATATATCTATCTATATATATATATATATATCTATCTATCTATATATATATATATATATATATATATATATATATATGTATATATATATATATATGTATATATATATATATATATATATATATATATATATATATATATATATATATATATATATATATATATATATATACCGAAGCTGTACCAAATTTTTGTCACAAAAGGACGTTATGATGGACCAGCTAGGTTCCTGTTGAAAACCGGCTTCCTCTGACTTTAAAACTTTTTTTGTGAAACTTTTGATGTCTGGGGTCAATCCTGACGAAGTTACCGCGATATCTCAAAAAAATTGACCGCAGCTTTACCAAATTCTTGTCAGAGATGTATCTTATGATGAAGCAGAACCCTATTTAAAACCAGCTTCCTATAATAATTTATAAACTTTTTATGAAACTGTAAAGTATATATTTTGGAGGCCGTCTGAGTGGTGCACTTGGGGACAACGTTACCATAATATCTCAACAATGATCAAACGCAGCTTCACCATTTTTTTTTTTTTTTTTTTTTTTGAGATGCACATTATGGTGGAGCACATTCCTATTGAAAACCAGCAAAAAGTTTGAAATGTTTATAAGACAACGATATGGAAATTGTAAGTAAGGTATTCTACTGCGAAGTCTCATGAAAAAAAAAAAGCTGAATTGAGGAAAAAAACTGAATTGAGGAAAAAAAAAAAGATTGTGGGCGCCGCGGGTAATCCGTTCTCTGAAAACTATTTTTCCAAATCTGATGGGTTATTCATGAGGGTGGGTGTGAAGCAAGTTGCAGACCTGAGCATGTGCAGAAACTTGGGAATGAAACTGAAAGTGCCATTGATTGACCGCATGCCTTCCACGATGAAATGCAATATGTATATTGTTTCAAATACCTTTAAAGGCTGTTGTGTTTCTTCTTTCAGTTTGGTCTATGGCAGGATTAACCTCACCCAGCGTTTTGCAGGGAAATGATGTATGTCGTCAAGAGTCAGTCAGGGCCATTAGCCGAAGTGATGAAGGAAGGATTGTTTGTTTTAACTCTTCCCTCCCCTCCAAATGATTCTCTTTCCGCAAGTCCCCATTGCCACAGGGCAACCGGCAGAATGGTTGTCATCATATTCTGACCGATAAGAACCCATTCAAACTGACCGCCAAAGTCACTGTCCACAGAAAATACTGATTAGGGTCAGAAGGGAACAAACAAAAATGGGCGCCGCCCCTCCCCCCCCCCCCCCTCGCTGTTTTCCTGCTTTAAACACTTTCTTCTGCCCGACACAACCGTTTCTTTTGAACAGAAGGGTTTTTTTTTTTAGGTTCATAGACTGTTAAATGTTTTAACAAATGAATAGCAACAATGGTAGGCGGTCTTTGTTGAATTAATATGGGGTCAATACATGCTTATTTGACTGACCATCACGGGAAAATAGTCGGGTAGGTCGTTTGTTTATATGTGGCCCAGCTTGTACTATCTTTATACATTATAGCGTGAGAAAGTCCCTTTATTTTGAATGACCACTTATCAGTAATGCTTCGTGTGCATTGCAGAGACATGCCTGAAATGTATTTGTTTAACGCTTATCAATGATGGCTTCCCACTAACTAATTATATTTATCTTTGATCACTGTGAACATGCCAGAAGGCACACCTGTATAAACAAACAAGACAAATTTGCCAGCGTTAACCCGTTTTCTCTCTCTCTCTCTCTCTCTCTCTCTCTCTCTCTCTCTCTCTCTCTCTCTCTCTCTCTCTCTCTCTCTCTCTCTCTCTCTCTCTTTTTGTTTTTGTTTTTGTTTTTTTTGTTTTGTTTTTTGTTTTGTTTTTTGTTTTGTTTTCTTAGGCTATATCTCACCAGTGGGGCTATTCATTTTTAGACCCATGTGAAGCCATCCCTCTCCCAAAAATCACCCGATTATATTTGTAGACCAAGGTTAAGGCTATAATCCCATGCCTATTTTTAACCAAAGTGGGGCTATAATCGCTATCTAACTTTCATACCATGGAATTCCCCCGATCTATTTTGAGATCTTTATGGGGCTATAATCCCCTAATTGAGAATGTTACGTAATGGGGCTGGGGACCACTCCTAAGTACTGGAAGCACTCCTATTTAATTTGTTGTCGTTTCTTTTGTAATTTATGAAACGTGTCCAAAACGTGCCAAAAGAAGTGAGACCCCCCACCTTTTTTCAGGCTTCAAGTTTCTTCAGGCCACAGGTGAACACAACTGACTGACCACTGTGTCTGTGTAAAACTCACGTCATCATTTTGAAAATAGAAATCGGACTCGCCATATACACAAGTCGACAACCTTGCCAATAATGTAAAATTACATTCTCCGGATTTTTCAGTTTTAAGCCTCAACATCCAAAGTATTAACGCCAAGTTTGATGAATTTAAACCATTCATAAGGTCAAGGTTTCTTTTTAGCGCCATCTGTTTGCAGGAAACGTGGTTGGAAAAAGATGTACCAGATGTTTTACTGTTTGAGATAGAAAACTATCCATCCCTCTGGGTGCTACATGTTAGCTCCCATGGTGGCCTTTTACATGATAGCTTTCAGTTCATTATTCGATGTTTCTATTCACCTAGCACTCTTTGGGAATGTTAATTTATAGAAATTCATGGAAATGGATTAAAACAGGCCATAGCTCTCTGCAACATCTACAGGCCACCAAGGGCCCGGAATGAAGATATTCAATGTTTTTTAGATGATCTCACACCTGTTATAGAGACACTCAGTACCGAGACGTCAGACAAAATCATTGCCGGTGATTTTAAAATTTATCTTTTAAATATTACAATAAGACAAAAAAATGTATTGATTGCCAACGATTTAATGCTAAATAATAACCCGAACCCCCAAATTACTCTACCGACTAGACTATCGGAACGCCATGCCACACTTATCGACAACATTTTCTGTCGTCTCTCCCATAGTTGTAAATCTTGCACATCAGGTATAGTCTTTACAGCTTTATCAGATCACTTTCCTTGTTTCAGCTGCCTAGACTATAAAGTTGATACAAATGAATTTCATAAATTTATAAAGGAAATTACCAGGGATAATGCCTCAGTTAAAAAATACCATGACGAAATAAATGATATCGACTTGATGGCAGGTCTAGATCCTAACCTGTCACAAGATCCCAATAGTAATTATGAATATTTAGAAAATATTTTGAAGACTGCAAAGGAAAAGTATTTTCCTGTCATAACAGTAAAATTTAATAAATATCGTCATAAACATTCGCCGTGGATAACACAAGGTATAATCAGATCCATCAAATCCCACGATACTTTATACAAAAACTTAAAAGGTACTTCACCAGATTGTATAGAATATATTACAAAGCAAAATCTTAAAGTGTATAATCAAATTCTAAAAAAATGTATATCAAGTAACGCAAAAGTACTATTATTCTCAATTCACAGAACTCAAAATGATATTAGAAAAATATGGGACAGTAACCAAGTTGTACTTAATATGAATAAATATAAAAAGAATTTCGCGCAATTTTTCCTCATAAATAACAACAAAGTTACAAATAAATGTGAAATAGCAGCTTACTTAAATAAATTTTTCACAAGCATTGGCCCCAAATTAGCTAGTAAAATTTCTATATCTAACCTGCAGCCATTTACCTCATATCTTACTGAAAATATACAACACACTTTCTCTTTTCAGCTGGTAAATGAAGATCACATTATACAGATTTTAAAGCAATTTAAGCCCAAAACTAGTGCTGGACATGATGATTTGTCAGTGAAGCTTTTGAAAGGTATCATTCTGTCCTTTCAAAACCGCTCATTTTAATTATAAATCAGTCACTGACAGCCGGAATTTTCCACAAAAACTTAAGATTGCCAAAATTCTGCCTTTACATAAAAAAGATGATGCCACGCTATTGGACAATTGCAGGCCGATTTCATTGCTGCCGGCAATATCAAGGGTTTTGGAAAAATTGTTTATATACAAATTTATGATTATTTTAAATCAAAAAAGTTGTTTTACAAAAGTTAACATGGCTTTAAAAGTTCTCATTCTACAGAGACTGCTGCTCTAGAATTCGTCAACAAGATTCTTAAATCTCTAGATTCCGAAAAATTATCAATCGGTATTTATTTAGACCTGTCCAAGGCTTTTGACACTTTAGACCACCAAATTCTGTTCCACAAATTAAATTATTATGGCACTACCGGCACCCCGTTGGCGTGGTTAAAAAGTTTCCTTACAGACAGACTCCAGTATGTCTCTTTTGGGGATGAATGTTCGAGCCTCCTACCACTAACAACAGGGGTTTCTCAATGGTCAATCCTTGGCCCCCCTTTGTTCATCATCTACACTAACGACATACAGCTTGTATCATCTAAATTAGATTCTATTCTTTATGAGGACGATACAACTTTGATGAACCCCCTTTGCTCCTTTAACACCTCTGCATTCACAGGCAATTTTGGTAGCTCTCTATCCAAAAATATATCACACGAACTGACAAATGTGTATAATTGGCTAGCAGTAAATAAGTTGTCTTTAAACAAGGCAAAAACTGAATACATGATTTTTCAATTTTCCGCAACGAAAAATTTATTTTACTTTAGATTTAAAGATAAATGATAGTTCAATGTCAAAAGTACTCGAATTTAATTATTCTTGCATAGTTATTGATGAAAATTTTAATTGGCAATAACATAAGATAAGTAGGTTACAAATTATCAAAGGTATTAGGAATTATCAAAAGACTACACACATATCTACCATCAGACACTTTGAAGACCATGTAAAATCCTATATTTTTGCCTCATTTGAATTATGGTATTCTTAGATGGGGTTTCTCATCTTTAAACCTCAAAAATCTGTAGTTCGACTTACATGTCATGAAACATTTTACGCTCACACAGACCCACTCTTCAAATTATTAGATATTTTTAAACTTTAAGATATACTTAAACCGAAGGATCTGAAATTCTTTTATAAATATATTTAGAACTAATTACCTATTTATTTCCATAATCTTTATGCCTTACCATGTGTGACCCACACTTACCAAACTAGGAACAAACATCTACCTCAACTTCCTGTTCCGGTCTCCATAAAGGTATAGGCCTCCTCCCTCAAGTAACAGATTTGATAAAAGCATACAAAATATTGCATTTTGGAGACAGAGAAGCCTATTTAAAATGACACTATTCTTTGGCAGGTTTACATTATTTTGGTGTGTTTTTGATGTGTGCAGTTTTATTTTCATCATTAAAGTGTGTGTGTCAACACGCACTTGTCTGTTTTTCCTCGAATTCTTTCTTTCTTTCTTTCTTTCTTCTTTCTTCTTTACCAGTAAATTTGTCCGACACTTTTCTCGGACACTATAATCCGTAACAAATCCCAACTTGGCATGATTGTACCTCCATACAGGGAGTTGGACCGTTTTATACAGAGGAATGAAGATGTTTAAAATTATGAAAATTAGGGGCATTTGAAATTTTAAATCTTGAATATCTTCAAAACTATTATAGATAGAGATGTCATTTTAACTTGTACTAGGGGGTTATTGACCATTGCGCATCTAATGAATCTAAAGCAAAAGTCGCAGCCATTCAAATTATGCTAATTAGCAGCATTTGAAATTTTCAATCTTGAATATCTTCGAAACTATAATAGATAGAGATGTCATTTTAACTTCTACTAGGGGGTTATTGACCATTGCGCATGTAATGAATCTAAAACAAAAGTGGTAGCAATTTAAATTATGGTAATTAGCAGTATTCGAAATTGTCAATCTTGAATATCTTCAACACTATAATAGATAAAGATGTCATTCCAACTTTTACAAGGGGGTTGTTGACCATTGCGCACCTAATGAATTTAAAACAATATGCAGGAATTTAAATTATGCTAAATAGCACCATTAGAAATTTTAAATCTTGAATAACTTCAAAGCTATTTTTTTTTAATTAAAATTATCGCTAGAAGCATACAAGTTAGACTTTTTCCAGGAAATAGACTTGGAAAAAGTCTTTAAGATGGTATCAAATGCTTAAACGGTCCTCTTTCGGTGAAAGTTATCTTTTTAATGTAAATAACTTTGCCGGTGCACGATTACAATTTTTGGCCCGCACTGGGTGTCTGGGTGTCGGGGAAGATCTGGAAAGATGGGGTTTATCAGACGGAAGATGCCCTTTATGTAAAGATAGTAGAGGAGATTTATCACATTTTCTATTTGTCTGCCCAGCACTAAATGATATCAGGTTACAGGCATATAGAAATTTGGAAGTCAACTCTCTGAATGAGAATTGTAAACAGGCATGGCAGCGTTTTTCCGCCTCCTCGCTGAAACATAAAGTATGTTGATTCCTTGGCGAGCACGCATATGATCTTGGACAGGACATTGGTGAATTATTTGACCAAACATGTAAAACATTTTTGGTTGAGGCGTGGCATTACAGGAGACAGTCACTTAATGACTTCTCGGAATGACAGATAGATTGTATCATTGTTCTACATGTACCCCTTGTAAATAGACCTGCTCCAATGTATATATACCTGATTTCTTTTTCTTAATAATGACGCTGGAGATTATATGTTCTGCATTGTATATGAAACATGTATAATGTACATGTCCTTACGCTTTCTAGAGTTTTGTCCCAATGAGTGGTTTATCTCTATAGTTTTGGTGCGGAGGACATGAATTATTACTTGTACTTTTATAGTTACTATATTCATTTCAACATACGAAGATTATTTGATTGATAATAAGGATGCCTGATTATTCATATATATCTTGGACGCATCATGGAATTTCCCCGGTTCCGTTGGTGCCCCCGCTGTAAAGGGGAAGTTTTCCTAATAAATGATTATAATAGATACAGATGCCATTCCAACTTCTACTCCTGTGTTATGGAATATAGTTGTACATTGCCATACCAATATGTTTTGAAGACACACACACACTTATTTGCTATGCAGCAAATCATCTTTGCTAGTTTCTTTCTTTCTTCTTTCTTCTTTCTTCTTTACCAGCAAATTCGTCCGACACTTTTCCTGGACACTATTATACATAGAAACTCCAAACTTGGCATGATTGTACCTCCATACAAGGACTTTGACCGTTTTATACAGAAGAATGAAGATGTTTAAAATTATGCAAATTAGGGGCATTTGAAATTTACTATCTTGAATATCTTCAAAAGTATAATAGATACAGATGTCATTCCAACTTCCACTAGGGGCTTATTGACCAGTGCGCATCTAATGAATTTAAAACAAAAGTTGTAGCAATTTAAATTATGCTAATTAGCAGCATTGGACATTTACTATCTTGAATATCTTCAATAGTTTAATAGATACGGATGTCATTCCAACTTCCACTAGGGGCTTATTGACCAGTGCGCATCTGATGAATTTAAAACAAAAGTTGTAGCAATTTAAATTATGCTAATTAGCAGCATTGGACATTTACTATCTTGAATATCTTCAATAGTTTAATAGATACAGATGTCATTCTAACTTCTACTTTGGGCTTATTGACCAGTGCGCATCTAATGAATTTAAAACAAAAGTTGTAGCGATTTAAATTATCCTAATTAGCAGCATTGGAAATTTACTATCTTGAATATCTTCAATAGTATAATAGAGATGTCATTCCAACTTACACTAGGGGCGTGTTAACCAGTGCGCATCTAATGAATTTAAAACAAAAGTTGTAGCAATTTAAATTATGCCATTTAGCAGCATTGGAATTTTACTAATTTGAATATCTTCAACACTATAATAGATAGAGATGTCATTCCAACTTCTACTAGGGGGTTATTGACCATTGCGTATCTAATGAATCTAAAGCAAAAGTTGTAGCCATTTAAATTATGCCATTTAGCAGCATTTGAAATTTTAAAACTTGAATATCTTCAAAACTATTATAGATAGAGATGTCATTTCAAATTCTACAAGGGGTTTGTTGACCATTGAGTATGTTATGAATCTAAAATAAAAGTTGTAGCAATTAAATTATAGAAATTATAAATTTTAAATCTTGAATAACTTCAAAGCTATAATAGATACAGATGCCACTCCAACTTCTACTCCTGTGTTATGGAATAGTTGTAAATTGCCATACCAATATGCTTTGAAGACACCCACATTGATTTGCTATGCAGCAGATCATCTTTCCTTGTTTTTATATTGAAATTGTCTGTGCGAAATCATGTAGTCTGTGCTGTAGCATCCGAGCCGACTGGTGGGCGACACAGGCAGCTACCTTAATATCTGTGAGCTCTTGATGTACAACATGGGACGGACCGTTGATTGAAGATATTTCCTTTACTACAAACAGTTCTGATACGTATATTATTCTTTCCGGCAATATAGCTGATGTAGATAAACCAAGGCAGACACACTAACATTAGAACGCTCACAAACTGGAAGATGTTGATGCAGTTTGCTGAGGTTAATATCTTGACCCGTAGGAACAAACCCTACAACAAAAAATTTACTTTTAATTGCATACAAGTCCTACATAGGTTATTAAAAACCTCGTATTTGAGCGTAAATAAGTATTTGCAAATGAATGATGCCTTCTCTACTTGAATGAACGACCGCTTTTAGCTTGGAATGTTCATATATATATATATATATATATATATATATATATATAGAGAGAGAGAGAGAGAGAGAGAGAGAGAGAGAGAGAGAGAGAGAGAGAGATTATTTGACACATCATGAACATGTAATAATTGAAAAATGCTTTAGCCTTTACATACATTTTACTCATGTTGCAATTTACACTACTTAATATCCAGTTTATCCAGTAACGGACATAAATATTTTGCATAACAAAGTATTGAGAAAATATGTATGAAAAAAATCTAACTTACCTTTTTTAAAAACAATTCTGATACGTATACCACTGCTGCATGCGAGGGCAGGCACACTGTATGCCGGGCGTGCATGAAACACCCAAAACTAATGTGTGTGACGTATGCCCATGATGAATATTTAGTAGATACACCTCAGACTACTAATAGGTGTGGGGACAGAAAAGTAACTGGACATGGTGTGTATTGCGCAATATTTCTCACCTTAGCATCACACTTAATTCGAGTCATTTTATATTTTCAAGTGCTATGACCTAACACTAAGTTCGGTTATATACAAGAACGTGAGACATCATCTATCTCTCGTAAACATTTCAGTAAAACACAATTTAAAGTACAGGTAGTCCGAGGTATACGACTTTTTTTTGGGGGGAGGG